>JANTPM010000001.1:27247159-27259754 GCA_025434745.1 Erythroxylum divaricatum
TTGCTAGAAACCACATCTCACGTGCTTTCTTAGGCCCGACCTGCTCAACCAAGTTTCATCTCTTCAATACTCAGTATAATAGAATCAGATGGAATCACACTCTGATCAGTAGATGATCAACAGACGCCACAAAGAACCAGAACAACTAAATGTAACCAAAGATAGAGTACTTTAATCATAAGTCATGTGTTCAAATGAAAGCTTGCTTAGTTCCTTACCAAACGGGACATGATGGAACTTCCATAACCAGCATCAAAACTTCCAACCTGCCTTGTACCGAGAACTCATTATTACTGAAGTAATACAAACAGCATTGTGTCAAAGTAAACAATCAAGCAGACTTAAGCTTGAGAATCAGGAAAACAATCTGTAAGCAAAAGGGTAAGATTAATATGGAGCCATCCTCTTTCACATGATATACACACTAAATTTACAGGGTAAAGTAGCCATATTGACTAACCTGTGCAAAATTGAAGCTCGCTTAAGTACAAAACTGAAGCTATGAGTTCCAGAATTGCAATTTGAAAAGGTTAAGAAAAAAATCACCTTTGGACCAGTTTGGCCAAATATAGCATTATCTGCTGCAATTGTCAGATCACAGACCATATGCAACACATGTCCTCCTCCAACGGCATACCCTGCAACCTGTTCTTCAATATATCATGCAATTTGCACAAAACAAATGCAACAGCAAAAATCTAACGGATCTGCATTGCAAACTTTGATCTCATTCGATTATAAGCTTTGATGACTGTTTAAGGTTAATTAAACAATAAATTCTAGCCTAACAAAGAGTATACCATTGCTATTACTGGTTTGGGAAGACGTCGAATCTGAGCCTGCAAGATGAATACAGAATTACTATCTATAGAGAAAGAAATAAATTACTAAAATTAAACCAATTCTTCAAGATTAGAACTATGAAAATCATTACAAGTGAAAAACAGATGAAATCATGTCATAAGTATCAAAGTGCACCCAAGAATGAATGTAGACTCTAACATGTTAAGTCCTAAATACCATTTTACTTGGCATTTCTTAACACAAATGCAGACAATTACATTGATAGATTATATTAAGAGCACCTGCAGGTCTAGAACATTAAGGCGACCGATATCATTACTATCAGCGTAGCCATCCTTGGTCCGTAATGATTGATCCCCACCACTACAGAAGGCATTTGTACCCTACAGCATCATTTTGTTTCAAAAGAACAAATCAACAAAAGCCCTCCTTATTGTAAAGACAAAGAAAACAGTTTCTCATACTATCCAACTTACTACTCATAAATGAAACACTCATGTACCAAGTCGTTAATAACCTGAGATGATAAAGTTCACATGTAATTTCACTTTAAGCCTCCTATTTTAAGAAATAAAAGAAGTAATATGGTGAATTTGAAACAAGAAAACCTACCTTCCCTGTGAGTATGACTACCCCCACAGAACTATCATCCCTAGCATCATTAAACGCACGACTCATCTCCTTAATCGTCTGTGGACGGAAGGCATTCCTTTTTTCTGGCCGATTAATCGTAATCTGAGAGGAAAAGAGCAAGAACCCATCAACATAATCGTCTCAATTTCCCAACTTGCAGTCTTACCAATCCACAATGTAGTTGAAAAGTACTAAAACCAGGCTAACCTTGGCATTAATATAAAGTATATGAAGAAACTTAACCTTGGCAATCCCTTCACCAACGGCTTTTTCATAGATAATGTCGGTGAACTCCTTGCCAGACTCATCAAGAACACTTCTCCAAGCAACTTCCTTCCCAGAGACTTCACCATGGATTCTATGGTAGCTGTCATTCACGGAAGAAGTGTTGCAAAGTACAAATGAGCTGTTGGTAGCAGAAAATGGGGTGCTCAAATGGTTGGCAATGGAGGCCACTCTTCTTCTAACATCCTCAAGTTCCTTGTCTGAGAGTTGAGCCATCGCTAAGAAGACTAAGCAAGTGTAGTTTTTCCTGATCTCTTATGACCTTTGCAAAGGCGACAAGAAGATACGTTGAGGATTCCTAGTTGCTCCTCCGTCGTTACAAGTTGGATAGAATAAAAAGACGAGCGTGTTATCTTATCTTATCTTAATGTCTTTTTCATGTTTATTAAAAAAATTATATTTTTACAATAAAAAAAATATATTAATTACAATTAAAATATAATTTAATTTTAATCTTAATTAAATTTTAATAAAATCAAATATTTTATATCTTTGAAGTTTTTCATATTTTAAAATTAATTATAATTTAATTTAATTTTCCTTTTTAATTTATCTGTATGTGTGACTCGTTAGGTTGTTAATATGTTGATAATGATCATAAATTATAATTATAGTTTGTGATTAAAATTAGATAAATTAAAACTTCTTTTAATATATTTTTAATTTTTTAATTAAATAATTTATAATCATAGGTTAAGACTAATGTGTAGTTATATTTTATGATTACCTAGATGTTAAAAATATCAAAATAGTTTGACTTAATATATTTATGTATAGTTGTAACATATAATTTAATATTTTATCATATAATATTCTAATTGAATATATAATATAAAATTAACGCCTGTTTTATTTAAATCAATTCATATTTATTTTTTGTAATTAGTAATTAATTTATATTTGATATTTAAAAACATCTTTTCTAAATTCCATTTCATTTTGGCGAAAGTATTTTTTAAATCACTACCTATCAATAACAATTCAACATTCTTCTTAATTACTAAGGTAATGAATCATTAACTATTTTCATATAATTGATATTATATCTAAATATTGCTATTTTATCTATTTTAAATAAATAAGTTATAAGCAACATAAAAATTTAGTAACTGCTAATTGAGAAACTTTGGTAATTTCAATTCTTATGATTAACAGTACAACTATCATAATGAGAAATTCACAAATACTCAAATATTGTTCTAATTGGGATTCTCTAAATTAGGTCACTTAAATAAACTTATTACCTAATAAGAATATATGCATTTGTTAAAGTAATTTTATATTTTAGTCTATGAGATTTAATAATTTGTTATAAAGAATGAATACAATGCGTGCTAGTCTTTGTGCTCTATTAATATCCAATCTTAATAGAATAATAACTATAAACAATTTAAAGATAATATATAGGAGGTGTTTTGCATATTAATAGAATAATGACTATAAACATTTTAAAGATAATATATAGGAAGTGTTTGACAAACAATTTATCAGCTATTTTTTAACTTATTGACCATCTTAAAAAGTTGTTGATGCGTTTGGTGAATGACTTATTGGTTAGCTTATTTAACTCTAATAAACTGATTTCTAAAAGCTTCATAAAAGGATTTTTTAAGGTTAGCTGCTTGTCTAATGATGGTATTATCCTCCACTTTACTCTTTACTTTTGCTCTGTATGTTTTCAAAGTTATTTTTTTTATCGTACTGAAGTTTAGAAAAATATAATAAATGAGTTAATTAAACTTTTTAATCTTTATTTAATTTTATAATATTAGTTTATATTTAAAAATATCATATCTTATAAGAATATTTAACAAAATACTAAAAAATATAATATTCATGTCCTTATAATTTTTTAAAAATCTCACATTCATAAGTCATTTTACACATCAACAACTAATACTAAACAGCTAATTTTATCAAATATCTTTAATAAACAGCCGATGCTATACGCTGGTTAAATCAACTGATATAATCAGTTACCAACTAACAATTAATACAATCTATTGTTTGCTAAACAGAGCCATAAATATAATAAGAATCTCATAATTATGTTTTTATCATAATTTTATGTCTAAAATGTAATTTTTATAGACTTTAGATTATACATTAATTAATTAATTAATTAATTAATTAAACATTTATAAAAATAAATAAAATTTTAATTAATTATATCTAACATCTACAATTAATCAATTCAATGTAAAATATAAATCAATATATAGTTGGTCATTCTCTTTCAACTCACTTTCAATTCTTAGAATGACCAAGGATCTTGGAATCTCACATTTGGAAAAAAGAATTATTTTGTTGTCTGTTTAGTCGATAGCTTTGTGCTCGAAATTTCCAAATCCTTTTTACAACTTGAAATTGTTTTTCAAATTGTCATTGAAAAAAAAAATCATTACAGTTAGATTAATGTTTCTTCTAGATATCAAAGTTAGGGATGTTGAAAAGGGGCAACACGATGGGCAAAAGATTTAGGTCCATGGTCTCGGGTCGGGCCTTAGATCCACTTTTCTCAATCCAATTAGACCTTTAGCCCAACAGTCAGGAGTTGGGTTTGGCTCAAATTCGGGCTACCTAAACCTTATAACCCAAAACGACGTCATTTTGTAACAAAAACGATATTATTTTACGTTTTTTTTAATTCAGGCCAGGAGGCTAACATTGGCCATTATCATCCCTTTTGATAGAACAATTTAATGACTTCAATGAATGTTTGCCCATGTAATTTAATATTTTATAAAAATTTTAAATAATTTTTTTGATGTTATTTTATACTGTAATATTATATCTATTATACATTAAAGTGACAAAATAATAGTAATCTATTTAAATTTTGTTTGTCTCTCCTAGTTAGAAGTAAAGTTGCGTATTATTATAACTCTCTAGATTTTATATGTCGGTGAGGTTTCTATCGAGTGTTGTTATTATTTAAACTTTATTTGTAAAATATTGAAATATTATTAAATTGTATAATTGGAAAATTACGTAGACTAAAATTGATAGTTGAATTATTAAAATTTAAGAAAACCAATTTCATTTGAGTTTAAAATATCATTAATAACGTTTTAAAATAATAAAATATAAAAATAATAGTATTAATTGACTTTCGGCTTTTCAAAGGGGTTAGAATGCAATTCAAAGTTTAACCTTTGCAATTCTAATGTCTGTGACATTATCTTAAATAGGTTTTTTAAGAAAAAGTAAAATTATTTACAAATTATATTAACTTAAAATAATAAATTTTAATTTATTTTCAAGTTTCACCCACAGGTGTGGATACCATTTCGAATTGGTCAGTACGTATTGTGTCGGACCAAAATTAATACAAAACAAATAGTTGGTTGTATCGAATTTAAATATCTATCGGTACCGACCGATATTCAAAATATCGAACAAATATCAGCTTATACCGAAAATTTTACAAAATAGATAAACTTTTTTACAAAATTTTTAAAATCTCACTCTCTCGCTCGCTCCCGCCTCTCATTTCTTCCTCCTTTTTCAAAGTTTTTTTAATTAATTATTTTATTTACTTCAATTTTTATAATTATTGTGAATTTTTAATTTTTGTTTTAAATAAAAATAAATATTTTATTACTAATAATAATTATAAATTAAATAAACTTTAAAATAAATTATTTTATTTAAATTTATTTTGATATTTTATATAATATTTATTAATAAAGTATTAGTACAAATTTTTTTAAAATAAAATAATTTAAAATTTATTATTTATAAAAATAATATTTAATTTATATATTTTTAATTATTAAATCAAAATTTATTTGAAATTTATATATTTTAAATTTAATTATATTTTTTAATATTTATTAAATTAATTTTATAAATTAAATTAAAATTGTGATTATTATTTATTATTATGATTTTTGGAGATATGGTTAAAAATATGCAGTACAATCGTAAAATATGACAATGAATTATTTTGTAATTTTTTAAAAAATTAAAAAATTATTTCATAAATTTAAAAAATTACCCGAAACGATACCTGATATTAACCGATATCGATACAATACTGTACTAAAACTTAATCCAATATTAAATCTAGTACGATATTCGTAAGATTGGTTTTACCCTTAAAAATTTTGATGAATCGTTTTTAATTAAAAATAGGTATCATAAATGAGTAATAAAATTAGTCCAGCCCATCCAGGCATCAACTATGTGACATTAAAATTGGTGCTAAAGTCAATGAGATTACTTACCTGTGTCTTGAGAGTACCGAGATATGTTGAGTGTCCTTATCTTCTACAATTAATGCAGCTGTTGGAGATATAATACTTTCTGAGTTTTCATTCCCAATGATTGATGTAAAACGATGAGTTTTATATGTTGATTAAGCAAAAATAATTTCACCAAATTATTTTTTCTTATGGTACCAAATTTGTGTTACCAATTATTTTAATTAAGGTTTAATCTTTATTAAACTAGTCTTAGCCCCTTCAAATTGTGGGTGCACCAAATCTATAGAATGATGCTAAACTTTAAGATGCAATCCAGTAAAATATTAGGCTTACGAGATCCAAAAAGATTTAACATTACGCAATCTTAATCTAATGACAGAGAGATCATTTTTAAATTAAAAAAATCTAATATAATTAAATAAGTTTATATGTAATTAGAGATATTACTTTTGGTAAGTTTTAGAGCAAGTGATAAAATTATTTTTTTAATGATATAAGGTCACTAGCTCAAGTCCTGAAAATAACATCTTTATAAAAATATAAAAATAGACTGCGTACATTAATAACCCTCCTCATACTCTAGCAAAACGAGAGTCTTGTATACCGAATAAGTTTTAGAGATATTATCTTCGATTTAAAAATTTAATCATAATAACTCTTTTTTAATGCATATATAAATTATTTATTTTTATATTTTTTTCACCTATAAATTTTAAACTGATAATTTTTTTTAAAAAAGTTAAATCCTCATTTAACTTGAAAGTTGAAAGATGAAATGAGTAGCTTTTTTTAACTTGGTTCATCCAAATAGAGATAAAGTAATTACAGAAAAATTTTCACCTACTTATAAAAAATAATTTATTAGAAAATTATTTAAGTGATCTTTAAAATGTTAATTACAAGTGTTGATTTATTAAATAATTTATTTAAATTAATTTATATTCTAAATTTAGGTAATTTATTGAAATCATAAGATAACCATATTATTATATAATTAAGTTTCAAGATTCAAGAAACTTCAACTTTAAAACAATCAATATGGTTGCTTCTATTACTTCCACACTCCTGCCTATTGACCTAAAACTGTTAGTTGGCTCTCATGTCTTCTTCCTTCTCTCACTGTTAAAGCTTACAGATATCAAATCACTCAGCATTCCTTTCCATTTAGCCCTACAAGACATCCATGTTCTCACCAGTTTCTCTCTTTTATGTATTCGTCTCTGCTAGTATCTATAAACTAAGCTATAGTATATATATATATATATATCACACTACCACAACTGAACTTTTAATACTTTCCTATTTCCCTTACCTCCTTCTTCTCCTCTCATGGCTCCCAAGAATAATGATGCACCAGCTAAAGGGGTTAACAGAGGAGCATGGACAGCAGAGGAAGATAGAAAACTGTCCGAGTGTACTGAAGTTCATGGTGCTAAGAGGTGGAAAACAGTCGCCATTAAAGCAGGTTACTTGCATGTTGTCTGCAAGTTTCTGAGCTTATCATGCAGATAAAATCTAGAATCCAGTTTAGCAGATTCTCTTTTTTTTTGTGCACTCCACAAGCATCTAAGCACTAAAGGATTGGTGGGTCTTCACTATTTTTCTCAGGTTTAAATCGATGTGGGAAGAGTTGCAGATTGAGATGGTTGAACTACTTGAGGCCTAACATCAAGAGAGGCAACATATCCCCTGACGAAGAGGATTTGATTATTCGTCTTCATAAACTACTAGGCAATAGGTAGGTCTATAGCATAGAAGCTACAGGTTTTTGGTTGATTTGATACTTTGGCCAACTCTTTCAAGCTTTTTTACCGTACTATTGATAGGTGGTCGCTCATTGCCGGGAGGTTACCAGGAAGAACAGACAATGAGATCAAGAACTACTGGAATTCTCATTTGAGCAAGAAAACAAATCACAAGGAAACAATAGTAGCTTCTTCAACCACTAAGCAAGAGGGTGTACCTCAAGTGAGACATGACAGTAGTCAGCATCCTCAACATATGGATACTAAAGAAATGGAGAGTTCAGAAGATAACTTTCACACCAATGACTTCTTTTGACTTCTCAGCTGAAACATGCTATGTTTTGGAGTGGGTGAACAAGTTTCTTCAACTTGATCAGGATCAAATGCTCAACGAGAAGAGATGAGCATTGTAATTGACTAATTTTGTATGGACTGCAATAAGAAGTGTTCTTCTGCTCCTTACAGATTAAGGTATACCTTCTACAACTCCAGTCTATTTGACTATTGTATGTGGTTGGCTGATGTTCATTCGAATGTTGGACTCTGTTCTGCTGGAAGAGTCGATACTTTTCATTAGGCTTAACAATTGGTTGAGTCGAACCTAAATCCTAACTCAGACTTTTCAGGTTAAAATTGGACTTCAACTTGTGTGAACTGTTCATTTTGTAAGGAGAAATACTTAGTTGTGCATCAAAAAAGAAACTGAAAACATTTTGAAAGTATATAATCATTTGACATGAAGTAGCCAACTCACTAAAACAGTGTTCAAAAATTGGAATGTTGAATATCGGAGGATGACAAGCTTATGTAGGCACAACAAATGCAGAATGAGATACTCGTACAAATTTCACTTGTAGCTAATATATAATCAAGCTTGTTTTATCCTAAAATTGAGCTATTATAACTAAAATTTGTTTGGAGTAAGAAGCCAAGCTGTTTATACATGCATCAGACCATCTCAAATGGAGTGGCAAGTTGGAACAACATAAAGGTTTGAATATATTTGTCTCATAATGCTCAAATTCAAGCCATCGCATTCTTACCACATTCTAAATGAATGTCCCGATGTCAACCAAGTTTCCTTTCATGTCCGTGCATGGAACAGTAAGTCTATCTGTATGCGTTTGAATGAAAATACAGGGCTATCCATGACTGCACATAGTGTCTTAAAGAACTACAAAGGTACGGTACAAAGGCTGCTCTTTTACATTCCCTGCAACAGAAAACAATAACACTCAATAGTCATGAAATGTAACACGTGAATGGCACGAAGTATCACACATCATATTCAGTAACTATAAACAGTTATTTGAGCCAGATCAAAATACTATTCATTCTCCAATGAATGCACAAAGAATAACTTTACTGAGACTAGTTAGGACATTCTTCTACATTAAAGATCCACTTTCATTGTGGGACTAAATGTAGGGGATAGTGACAATTGATCTCATGTTGGCAATAAGGAGATGCGGATGGTTCCAGTTGAAAATAATTCATAGCTACATTTTACGACATACCTACATAGTGAGATATCCTTCCGACGAATCTTGTTCCCAATAACTATCATTGCCTGTTTCCATCTTCAAGTACTTACATGTTGAACACCAAACCAGCTCAAAGCAATGAATTTTCCTCTTATCTGAAAATCCCCGCCACACTTCTTTGATCCATTCAAATTCTAGTCCAAAGTCAGATGTACATTGGTGCATCATTTAAAATGTAAAACACCAAACTGAGTTACTATGACTGAGAAATTTGAATTTGGTTGACCCTACTAAACCAAATGGAGTGCAGAATCATATGGAATAAATCATACTTGACTGGTCTGGGGTTCCAAAGAAAATGTTTCTGAACCATCTTAAGATTCGTTAGCAATGTGAGATATTTCTCTAATGGAATTGCCATTAGAATCTCCTTAAGTTTTGGGATATCCTTTTCAGGAACAACAATGGAAAACGCATTCCAGTCTAATACTTCATCAAATGGAAGGACAAAGTTGTCTGCAATGATGACTGGAACACATTCATAATATATGGCCTCCACAATGCGGGGGCTATTCACTTCATAGCCCCTTGGGCATATGCAAAATCTGCTAGATTTCATGTGTTGGACATAAGTCATCTTCCGGGATATACCACTGGGTAGAGGTCCATAAATTTTCATGTCCTCGTCCTTATTGTGCCAATATTTCATAAGATTTGGGCGGACCCTTCCATGCATGTGGCCAGAAAAGAAAGCAAGGATTGGGCGTTTTGATACTGATAGTCCACCTCCAACATTTCTATGCGGTCTCCTTGGAATGCTAATAGTGGTTTCTGGCAAGGAAACATCCTTCCGAGCAACAAAAACACCTTCAGACAAATCAGCATTACATAGAGCTTTTATCGCATTTTTTGTTAGTTCCTCATGCATGGCCAACGTATATGGGCCCTGAAAAAGGATAAAAATTGAAGAGATGAAATAAGCAACTTGAATAGCATTCAAGAGACTAAATTTCTCGATTATCAAAAATACAGTCAAACATGAAAGAAACTATAGATGACAATACGTAAATCTCTCTACTTGGATGTGTGAACATCCGTGTGTTTTTTACCTCAAGACAATTCTAGATCAACATCATAAAAGTAGTTTGAAGGGAATTAGCAACAAACCCACTCGAATCAGAATTGTGAGCCAAGCGGCTAAGGTAGCGGGAATCTATAGTCAAGATTTGATGTCACAGATATTTTAAGTATTTCCTTAGAACAGTTTTGATCTCATATGTAAATTAGACCTCAAAGATGATCATCATAACCTAAGACATGCATTGGAGCATACGCAGATAACGGATGGGGCTCCTGTACAGACGATCACACATAAAAGGTAATTGTGTGTGCTTGTTTCTGCAAAAAGTATTCAAGACCAACAACACCATATGCACATCTAACATTGTTTCTTCTGAATCTAAAAAGTTGTAAATTAAAAAATTAAACTGGGTTTATCCAAACAACCTGACATGAAAAAAGGTCAACCTATCCAAAAACAAAAAAAGTTAACACACCCAATCATGGCAAGCAACAAGAAAATGGTCTCTCCCATGTGTTCGGTTCCAGAAAGGATATTTTCCAGCAATCATGTTCACATAGTCTTTTATGAAGATTGATAGTGGTCTCAAATCACGTGAATTTGGCACATAAAGTTCTGTTTGCAGCTGGCGGGCACTGTATGGAAGGTAAAACAAATGCGCCTTTTTCGGATTCTTTGTGACAAACTTCTTGTTTGCCTCCATAAACTTCATAAACCATCCTTCAGAAGCATAAATTCCATTGAGATGAGGTTTATGAAAGATGGGCCTACGTCCATCCCTATAGATGTAGACTTTAAGAATCGTTTCCATCAACTCATAGCTCCTGAAATTCAAGTAGGATGTGATCCAAAAGACATGCTAAATCATTTATGATTAGCACCACAATTAAACCAATGACCCATGATCCCAATAAGGAATGAATAAGCTAATATTTAGAGACTATTAACATGCTTATAGATTACTCTCCAGCTTTTTGCTACATTACTGTAAGCCACTAGGTGCATTAAATCTTTTGCAAGAAGTAATAAATCAAATGATGTTCAATTATCAATAAGGACCAGGGAAAGAGAACCTCCAGCTAGCTAATTATTAAGAGAATAAGTAATCATGAATCGTCAACTGTTAATTGATGGTTGGATTGTTAATGTCAACTACATGGAATTTCAATGTAGTTATTCTTTCTCAAATTTAACTGCTAATTTTTATTATAAAGTTTGATATAATCTTTGTAATACATGTAAAAGAACAACCAGATTAGGTGAAACCAATAAGCTCAGAGTGTAGTAACTTTTCTTACTTTTCTTAAATCCTTTCCGCTACTTTTCTACTCATTTTTATTTCTTTTCACCTAACCATACTATCGCTATCTTTCTTATTCAAGAGATGAGTCTTCTATGACACTAGTCTATTCATCTGATCTGCATAGTACCTTTATATGTAACTTTTTCTTACTTCGTCCACGTAAGGAACTACCAGAAACCTTAATATGAATGCATTATCCAATTTCTTTCATAATATTCTTTCCCAAAATCAGCTCCAGTTTGTCGAGTTCATTTTAACTCCAAATGTGCAGCCAATACCATAATCATTTTTCAACTTATTGACAGTTGCAGTTGAAATTTTATGAAAATAGAGTTCATCAATAAGTACGATGAAGCAAGGAAAGAAGTGTTATCAATTTACCTCTTGAAAACGGAAACATTCTGAAATATAGGGGCATACAGATAAGGATCATCAGTAACAATGGTGGCATGCTCAATCTCCTTTTTAGCATACGCCAAAGCAGCATTAGGTGACAAGGACAGAATGTTTCTCTGAATTTTGAATCATGAAGAAACACGTTCAGTGCTAAAAACTATCTGTACAATGTTCATTTACAAGAAACTAAGAAGCATGCATAAATTCTCAACAAATCTACCTGAACATGAGGATTGAGAGGAGGAAATAACTTGTTCCACTCATCATTTCCAATGCTTTGTTTCCTTCTCCTTTTAGATACAGAATTTCCTTGTTCAGAGATGGAAACATTTTTGTCCCCAGATGGAACTGTAGAATTAAAAGGAATGCCAGGTGTAGTTGAAACCTGACTAAACTCTTCAACTTTTGTCTTGGTAGAACTCTTCTCTAAATACATGCTATCATTCAGGAAATTACGTGGAATGCCAGGAGTAGTTGAAACCTGACTAAACTCTTCAACTTTTGCCTCTGGAAAACTCTGCTCTAAATGCATGCTACCATTCGGGGATATGGAGGAATAAGCCGGGGGATGGGAAGAATGGAACCATGTTGTCAGCTGATTAGGAAATGCAAAACTTGGAACCAAAATTCCAACTAATGTCAATGTCGCAGCTACA
>JANTPM010000001.1:27265355-27279669 GCA_025434745.1 Erythroxylum divaricatum
TAGTGATTTAAATTTTTGTGGTTGGACCGTTGGAGAGAATATCCCTAATTCAAGAAGTAAAAAATATAATATAACAAAGTTTCAATATAAGGACAAAAATTAAAAATTCTCCTCCAGATAATTTATGCTAAAATAAAGAATTAGATCTCCTGTTTTAATTATGATATTCTTACCGTATCATATATTTATATAAACCCTATATAAATATGAGATTTAATAGAACATGATTGGAATAGGGTAACTGGAGCAAAGAATTTGATGCAGTTAAAATAAGGTCAACGTTTTTGTTATTTGTATATAAAATAAATTTTATTTAATTTAAAGATTAACTTACTCTTATTAATTATATAATTTAAATTTAACCTAACATTAATAAATATTAGAAAAGTTCTTACATTATATTACCTTTACAAAAATTCATATAATAATAAAATTATTTTTTTAAAAAAAATTATGTATTCTTTGTAATTTAAATTTTAATAAGAAAATATAATAATAAAACTAAATTTTCTATTAAAAGATTATAATAAAAATGTCTAATTACACTTTCACTTTCGGTGTTTCATTTTTCTTTTTAGATTTTTATTCCTCTCCATATTTTGAGAACACGTCGAACAGGATCCTTCAGCCAATGATCAGTAGCCACATCATCACACTTTCCACGTGTATACCATCCAACAAATCATACAGCAAGTCTACTCCTCCATCCTCCGCCAAAAAGAGACACGGGAAACTCCAGACAAATTTAAACTCCGATTAGACGAAAATGCCACTCTAAGACCCGGTCAAATGAAGCAGAAATACAGAAATTGCCAAGGGTATTATCGGAAAATCAAAAGCTCCTTACTTAATTTGCCTTCAACGTCTTCGTCGATCCAAGACCAAGACTCCCTCCATCGGACCAGTTTGTTCGTTTTTCTTTTTCTTTCTAAATTGTCGACGGAGGCCTTCAAGTGATTGTAAAACTAAAACCAAATTAATTCATTTGAAATTGCGTGTGTGGATCTTTGCTCTTGTCAGTTCGCTAAGCCATGGCGGCACCTTTTTTCTCTACTCCGCTTCAACCTTATGTTTACCAGGTTACTCTCTGCCTCACTCTTTTTCTTTTTCATTTATTTGGGAATTATTTTGTGTGTTTGGACGACGATTGAATTCTTAGGTTTAGGTTTTGATTTAGAATGAGCTATTTAAAATGTTCTTTTTGGCTCTTGACGGATGTGAGAAATTACTTGAAATCAGAATGGCGTAGCCAAGGGAGAGTTGAGAATAATTTAGGAGCAGGGACAAGAGATAAGAAGCAAGAACATGAATTTTCCACTCTTACAGATGAGCTTAGATAGAAATAGTTGACTTTATTCAGCTTTAATAGCAGTTAACATTACTTGTGTGTATATACGTGGCTTCGTATAGATGTGGAGAGGAACGCAATGTGAGGAAATGCGGGTTACTTTATTCTGGGATTAGAGATGTGAGTGAATGAGCTGAGAGATTATATCTTGTAAAAGTATCCTGATTGTGGTATTAGAATCAATGGTGTTCATTACTGCAACAAAAGCAGATCTAATAAGAGGTGATCACTTTCTCCGATTCTGTGACAACTGTTTGTCTCACTTTTTGTAAACCCTTTGTGGCAGCTAATTGATTTAGTGCTTCGCTTGATCTTATACTTTCACTGCAAGAATTATATATCATGAATGATATTGATGACAAGCAACTTCGACCTAGTAGTATTTTACATTGTTATTTCTGAAGTTGTCTCTTGTTTGTAACGGTGTACAATTCCCCATTAAGTATTGATGACTTGTGTTTCCTTCTGAGTTACACGATCCCTTTTAAAGTGTATTTACAGCTTAGTGGTATTAAATACCCTAAAAGATAATGACAAGATTGTCTTGCAGAGTCAGCAAGATACTATAACACCTTTTCAGATTTTGGGTGGTGAAGCCCAGGTTGTTCAGGTACGAGCAACTGATATTTTGAAGCTTTATGCTCCTAGTCCTTAATGCCTGCTTTCCTAAATCCATCTCTCTGCTCGTTGTTGCATGATCAGATAATGTTGAAATCACAAGAAAAGGTCACTTCAAGACCGGGTAAGTTCATAACAAGAAGGTTACCTCATGGCTGTATGTATGCTTTACAGCTAGTTGGTATAATGCCTTGTCTTGTCTTTCAAGTCTAAAATTTCACTTTTGGGACATGAAAACTTTAGGTTCAATGTGCTTCATGTCTGGTTCCATTGAAATGGAGAACATCTTCATCCCAGAAAATGAAGTAGGTATATGGCACTGGCTCTTTGGCAAGACTGTTACCAGTGTTGTCCTTAGGAATTCAGGTCCGAATGATGGATTTGTCGGAGTAGCTGCACCTTATCTGGCTAGAATTCTTCCGGTTTGTTTTCCTACAAATACTATAACCTGTACAGAAAACAAAATGCATTTATTATTTTTGTTACTTGGTTAACATGACGCTGAAGTTAGTATGATTAGTTATTGGTTATGGTGTTTCTAATTTTTCTATTTGTTTCCAGATTGATTTGGCAATGTTTGGTGGAGAGATTTTATGCCAGGTACAGTTTGCAATTTTGTTTCGTTGGTTAAAATGTTATGTCTTCTGCTTTTGTAAGCTCTAGATGTTACAGCGTGCACTAAATGTGACTTCCTCATCTAATGTTTAGCCAGATGCATTTCTTTGCTCTATCAGCAATGTGAAAGTTAGTAATACAGTTGATCAGAGAGCACGTAACCAACTAACTACTGCAGAGGTTAGATCCAGAATCCTCGCAATAACGTTTCCTGCCTTTACAAATTTCTTTCCAGTTTTAACTTGTTTGCCAACTGTCATTTATCACTCAAGCTGTAGTTATATTCCGTTAAAAATCTTAGTTCTTTTTGGTTCAAGCTCATGAATTTACTTATGAATATGCCATCTCATATCTTTCAAAAAAATATGCCATCTCATTGACAGGGAGTTTTGAGACAGAGGATATCTGGACAGGGCCTTGTATTTATTCTTGCCGGTGGATCTGGTAAGCCTCTTCTCACATCTTGGAAGGACTCATATTTAGCCCCTGTGCGAAGTTGGTATCAGTCTAAATTTCTGAAGAGAATATAATAGGTTATAAATAGCTGACTCTTGAGGTCAGTTTGGTGTGCTTTATTTTGCCATGTCCAGTTCAAGATTGTCTTTAGATCAGCTGACATGTTCCTTTCACTAAATCAAAAATGGTGTGAAAAGAACCAGTCTTAACTGGTTTAAAATTAAGTCCAAGTGGCCTGTCGTAAGTTCTGACGTGTTAATTGTCATGCTTTTATCTCCTTACCCCATTTCTAGTTCTGGCCCAGTATCACCGCGTACTATTTCCCCACACTTTTACTATTTCAGCCTCGTGTTTTTGTTCAGTTCTTGAGTACATTAGCTTCCTGAATATGTTCTTCTCATAATACACTAATTTTTGGATCTATCCCTTCTAATGCTAATTCTGTGATTTTCACGGTTTTCTGTTTCTCTAGTTGTACAGAAAAATCTAGAGGTGGGTGAGGTATTATGTGTGGACGTTTCTTGTATTATCGCCATTAATACCACAGTTAGTGTCCAACTCAAATCCAACGGTCCCATGCGGAAGGCAGTCTTTGGGGTAAGTTGCTTCTTTTATTCTTTTGTCTTACCACTTCAAGGTTTTTTCTACACTTCTTTCTTTATTTGCTCCTTCAATTCAGAATTACAAGAAAAAATAAGTCTCTTTTCTCATTTTGGAGCTATTAAGGCTATCAATGATCACACAAATGTAGCTTCTTAATTTCTGAGCACTGAGCATTTCGTGTTGCACATACTTTGGATACTGAACTTTCCCAGGTTGAATGAACTGACTATTCTCAAACATGTCTTTGAAATGATAGGGTGACAATTTAGTAACAGCAACTCTTACTGGACCTGGCATTGTATTCATCCAGAGTTTGCCTTTTCAAAGATTTTCCCAACGAATCGCTAGGTATGGTTACTCACATGGAATGTCATATAAGATATCAGTTTCGCCTTCGTCTGTCATTTCGTTTTTCAATTCGACGAACGTCTGAGCGATCTGTTCCATCTTCTTCTATGCTCTATATTGGAAGTTCCCATTTCAGTTTTGCTTATGATTTGAGAGAGAGCATAAGCTAAAGTTCTTGAGTAACAAAGCAAATGTGTTTTCTTTTCAGGGCAGTAACATCTCCAAACATGAGAGAAAATCCAAAGTTCCTGATGCAGATAGGTTTCTTTTTTTTCCTCGCATACGTTGTGATCCTATCTTCTTTAATCTTGACCGATATATGACCCCCTTTTCTTTTGCTTTCCGTTTTTGCCTTTTGCTTTTCTAGGAAATCTCACATGGTAATTTTATAAATGTGACAAGTGCGTTACTGCAATATGTGTGTAACTTTTGGTAGAATATCCTATATAATAACATTTCTTAATTAACTCTTTTTTACAATGTTTTAAAAACCGGACTAGAAGTTAAACCCGTAAAATAAGAAGCTTAAAATTTAAAAGATTCAATTCAGTATTGGACTGTTATAAAATCAGCTATAGATTAAACAAAAAAGAATTTAAAATATGATTAAAAAAGATTATTTTTATTTTATTTGAAATTTAATTAAAAAATGTTAAATAAAAATTAATTAATTTATTTTAATTAATAAAAATTTATTAATTTATAAAAATTGACTGAATAATTAATAAATTGATTGGTTATTAATAAATCAAATTGAAATGGATGAAGGTTTTTAAGGTTGAATTGGTTGAAAATTTCAAATATTATCGTCTTATTAAGAAATTAAATTGAATTATTTTATGTAATTTTGTTTTATTTTGTTGAAATGATACATTACAATGCAAAATTATCTAATATTATACATTATAATACACAATTTTTTTATTGATATTGCTAGATATTTTAAAATTAAGATTGTAACGATAATAATAATATCTTACGTAAAAGATATGAGGCTCGTTTAAATAATTTTATAAAACTTCCTAATTTAGTAAATTGACTCAACTTCAACCTTAATTAATTAAATTTTATTTAAACTAATAATTTAAGATAATTAAAATAAATTATTAATTTATGCAAATTTTAATCAATTTAAACTAAATTTAAAAGTTGTGTTAAAGTGATAATAGTATTATTTGAATAATCTATGCGAGATGTTTATATCACGTGCATAAATATTAGATGTAAATTAATTAAGTATTGTTAATACAATGACTCAATTAAACTCTTGAATCAATGTGAAATAATTAAGCTCGATATTGTTTAATAATTTTGTTAATTATTAATTCAAATAAGATTTAATTAGTTTGAACTAAATTGTTATATAAGTATTATTTGATTAGTGTAAGTGTAATGTTTATATATATTTATTCTATCATTATTTTTTATGATTGAAAATTTTAATCGATTCAGCTGGTTAAACAATAAAGTCTTGAATCATTTCATTTTTTTGGTTCTTGTTAAACTTTTCGGTTTAATTTACTTTAATAATTTTTGTTGTTAAAAATGTTCAATTTATTAATTAATCAGTTAATTTTTGTAAATTAATAAATTTTTATAAACTAAAATAAATAAATAAATAAATTTTTATTTCAAAATATTTTTTAACAAAACTTTAAATTTTTTAATTAATAAATAAATTTTTTAACTTTAAAAAAATAATTTTATTTAAGCTTCAGTCAATTTTTTTAGTAAATTTTTTTTAGTTAACTTAAAAAAATAATTTTATCGGATTAAATATTGATTATTTTTAACTAAAATTTAAGATAAAATTTTATTATATCACAAAAATTGAAAATATTAAGATATTAATCTTTTTAAATTGATTGTTTTTAACTAAATTTTAAGATAAAATTTTATTATATCACAAAATTGAAAATATTAAGATATTAATCTTTTTAAATCCATACTTATTACCCTCAAACACTCCGTAAAGGGCAAGGAAAGGGCATGGGCTTGGCTGTAACATTACGTATAAAAGGCACAGGGGTCATCCAAAGAACTCCAACCACAAAAACGCGTCAGTACGAAGCGGTGGACCATAACCTCCCTTTAAATTTTCCCCCTTCCTTTTTTACACATTCATCTTTTTCTCCTTTTCTTCTTCATCGTAACGCCATACTCTAATAATTCGCAAAAAGATATCCTTATTCTTCGTCTCTCGTAACCCTAGCTTTTATCGTCTCTCGATGATTCGCGGTTTCGTCGCTCACCTTCGCTCCTCAATTTCACATACTCTCTTTTGAGGTTGAAAAGCCCCAACTTCTAGGGTTTTCTCCTCGGATCTCATTGCTTGCGGTGCCGAAGAAGATTCTTCCGAGCTCGCGATTTCTCCATCTCTCTCTCTCTCTCTATATCTCTCTCGATCGAGGGTTTGATTGAGGCTTATCGAATCCGGTCTGAGCGTTTTTGATCGGTGGTAGATTTCTAACAAGACGGAGGACTGTTGAGGGTTTCATCCGCCTTTGCTGTGACGCGTGAAGTTCTGATTTGAACCAGCAGGATTTGCTTCAGGAATTGAACGAATTCTTGCGATTGGATTTTTTGTTCAAGCGGAAATCTCTTTCAAAGAAGACGAAATATTTGTGTTGTTGACGGGGTTTCTTGGAAGGTTTTTGGTTCCTGCGAGGAAGAGGAAGGAGAAGACGCGTCGAAAAGTTTCTTCATTAGTTGGTTTGATCTTTTTCGAGTATTTGAAGAGGATACAAGAAAAAAAAATAGAAAAAGAAAAAAGAGCTAGAAATCAGCTTTTGTATTGTTGTTATAGTCTTCTATATTTCGAGTTCAGTTGAATATCAGGCCATTCTTTTTTTTTTTTATCAATTGGGAGGCCTTTGATTGCTAATTTTGTTTCATTCAGGGCGTTTATCTGCCGTTATTCCGATATTTGTGATTATATTATCGATAAAATTAGTGAAAGCAAAACAGCAATGGCTGTGTATTACAAGTTTAAGAGTGCAAGAGATTATGATTCAATCCCAATGGATGGGCCATTTATATCCGTTGGTACATTGAAAGAAAAAATTTTTGAATCAAAGCACTTGGGCAGGGGTACAGACTTCGACCTTGTGGTCACTAACGCTCAAACTAATGAAGGTTGGTTCTGTTTCCTATGGCTAATCAAAACTTTTATTCAAACATCATCATTTTGGTGGGATGAATTCACGATAGATTGAAAAACTACCTTGCAGTTGTTAGTTTTCACATGTCAGTTACTGATAACTAGTAATAGCACTTGGGATTCAGGTTTGCCTTTAACCGGTGTCATAGCTTCTAAATCCCTAAATGTATTTCTGGTATTGTTAACACTTAAGTTGCACATATAAAAGCATGCTTGATGAAAGTTTGCTTTCAAGTAATTGTATGTTGGGTTCTGGAAAGCAGGGCGTTTGCATCAAGAGCTTATGCTAGAATGCTAGCCTAGCACAATCAGATAGAATGGATCAATGGAGAGGGGACTATACATAAATGAAAACTTATGACATGAGCCTGACCTAAACTTTATTTATGGCATTACATTTTTGTGCATCTTTAGAAAAGTTACTTTGTAAAGTGGTGGTTATGGCATTAATAAAGTCAAATCTCATCCCAAACTTTAATCAGTGAGTGATTACAAGATGTTTTCTTGAGTTTCTCTGGTTAGCCTGGTCTCTTTTTTGTAGCATATAAACCGTTCCAGAGGGCTTTTACTTAGTTAAGCATCACTTTGGTTTCTAATCTTGTTGAGGTTGCAGCTGTTATAGGCCTTTTATTGTCGTTTTTGCAATTTCAGAGTATCTTGATGAAGCCATGTTAATCCCAAAAAATACATCTGTGTTAATTCGCCGAGTTCCAGGACGTCCTCGCATGCCCATTGTTACTGAGCAAGAGTACTATCTCAAACTTCTAAATTCTCTGTCACTTGAATTATTTGATTAAGGAAGTTTTATATATTGTTTTGTATCTGCTATTAACTTCTCACTTGGTGAATATGTCAAAAATTTTTGCATCTTTCTTGGTCATATGAGGGCCATGGTTGCTACTTTCTTTTTTCCTCTACATAAATCACATTGTAGTAGTGATGCCAGATCAACAAAGAGTTCTTGTTTTATCTATGGTTTTTCCTCTACACAAATCACATTGTAGTAGTGGTGCCAGATCAACAAAGAGTTCTTGTTTTATCTATGGCTGCTTAGTTTACATATTCTAGGAATCACTAGGAATTTCTATGAGTGAGTTAATGCTGCATTTTTCAGGCCAATGGCAGAAAGTAAAATTGAAGACACCATAGCAGACAAGTCTAACTTCACAAGTGCTGATTCATCTGCGATGAAATATGTAAATTTCAATGCTTGCATCTCTTTTACTCTGTTAGAGCATTGCTTCGCTGTGACTGTGTCCATGTAAGTGGTTTCAACTCTACTTTATTAACACATTTGTATAATTTTTAGTCCGAGGACCTTGAATGGGATGAGTTTGGGACTGATCTCTATGCAATTCCTGAGACACTACCTGTTCAGTCTAATAATACAATCCCTGATGCCCCCCCTACAAATAAGGCTGATGAAGACAGCAAGCTTAAGGCTTTAATTGAGACTCCAGCCTTGGACTGGCAAAGGTAAGATTTATGTTCTATGACAAGATTTTTAGCTAATTCTTTCGTTCCTTGTTTGGCTTATAAATCTGCTGCATAATTACTAAATGCTGTATACCATTTGGCTTGCAGACAAGGTGCTGATGGCTTTGGCCCAGGTAGAGGATTTGGTAGAGGAATGGCTGGAAGAATGGGTGGACGTGGTTTTGGTGATTCTCGTATACCTTTCCTCTTGTTTCTATGCAAAACATTATGTATTGGTGATTGTTCTCTGCAGAGTAAATTTTTGTGCTTGTTAGTGTGTGCAAATTTAGTGGTCGTGAATTATATATGTACCATCTTGTTAGCTTAATTATGTGGGTGTACTTCTATTTTGTTGATAAACTGATATAGATGATTCTCTTGTTGAGGTCGATTAGGGCTAGAGCGAAAGACCCCTCCACAGGGATATGTGTGTCATAGATGCAAGGTGCCAGGTATGCATATGCTTAAACTATAGCTCTCTCCCCTTTAAGCTTAAGGGAAATTTTTTGGTGTATATATTTGCAGATTTGGGCTCATTTATTGTACTTTGTTAACTCAGGGCATTTCATCCAGCACTGTCCTACGAATGGTGACCCAAATTATGATATTAAAAGAGTAAAGCCTCCAACTGGTATTCCAAAGTCAATGCTGATGGCAACCCCAGATGGCTCATATGCATTGCCCAGTGGTGCAGTTGCTGTTTTGAAGCCAAATGAGTGAGCGGATATCTGTTATTTCCTTGTACTTTATATCCGTACGATCCTAATTGACACTTGTAAACTATAAGATTAATCATGAGAATCTAACCATAATTAGGGCTGCTTTTGAGAAAGAAATTGAAGGTTTACCTTCCACAAGATCTATTGGTGATCTTCCCCCAGAGCTTCATTGCCCATTATGCAAGGAAGTTATGAAAGATGCTGTCCTAACAAGCAAATGTTGTTTCAAGAGCTTTTGTGACAAGTGTAAGTTTGATGTACTTCTGTGTTCATTTTTGAGTCATTTGAACATCTGAGAACAGTAAAGGCTTTTCCTAATTGAAGATTTCAATGGTTAATTCTTCTCCCTAGTGTAAATTTTTGTTTTACTTACAATTTTTGTGTTGCCTTTTCTAATTGTACTGTCACTGGTGGACTTTTAAATATCTCATATTTATTCATTATGATGAACTTCATAGAGCTAAAAGATGCTTTTATAGTAGCACTTCATTAACGTTCTGGCATTTGATTGCCCGTTTACATTTTAATACAGGTATAAGGGATCACATCATATCAAAATCAAACTGTGTATGTGGGGCCACTGATATTCTTGCAGATGACCTTCTTCCTAATAAGACACTCAGGGATACTATTAATCGAATCTTAGAGTCTGGTAACAGCAGTGCTGAAAATGCAGGAAGCACCTTTCAGGTTCAAGGTTTGTTTTCTGGAGATCTGAGTGAAGTGAACATGGATGTGATTATGATTGATGCAATATATCATGCTGGTTATTTGCCCTTTTAAACTTTCAGATATGGAATCTGCACGGTGCTCACAGCCTAAGATCCCATCACCCACACATTCTGCTGCATCTAAGGGAGAGCAAAAGCCATCTCCTAGCAATGCCGAAGCTCCCAATGTAAATATGAAAGAGACAGTGAATGCAGGGAATCCTGCTGTTGCCCCATTGCAAGTATTTGAGAAAGTCAAGAGTACCAGAGCACCTGATGCATCGGAAGCTACCCATGAATCAGTAAGTGTGAAGGAGCCAGCTTCACAAGGGAGTGCTCCCTTGGCTGACGAAGAGGTGCAGCAAAAGCTAGCAATTGGTGATGCAGGCAATAATCTTTCATTTGTTTAGTATTTTCATCTTTGTTTTCTTGTCTGGGCCCTAAATCTATTAAAATTTGTACAAACTGATCCTTAATTCTTCTATTTTTGAGAGTTGAATCCTAGAACCAACAAGATACAAATAACCTAGTAATTTTGGACTTCTTATAAGTTCTTTAATGAAATGACTAATGGTCGATGACTCAAGATTACGTGGCATATTTGAAATTCATGTGTTGTGCCTCTCAAATCTTGACAAAAATAAATTTAGTGGGTGCAAAAATAGATAGTAGTTTCTATTTATTTTCTGAAGAGTG
Source organism: Erythroxylum divaricatum (assembly GCA_025434745.1). Taxonomy (NCBI): domain Eukaryota; kingdom Viridiplantae; phylum Streptophyta; class Magnoliopsida; order Malpighiales; family Erythroxylaceae; genus Erythroxylum; species Erythroxylum divaricatum. Next base: position 27,276,105 of record JANTPM010000001.1, read on the forward strand.
AAGACTTTTATTAATTTCAAATAGCTTACAGTCTGTTGTTTCCCATCCAGAAAAAAAATATTGCCATTTCATTCAGGGACTAGCAGAATACATAACTATTTACCAACAGTCCTAAAGTCTGGAAAATTTTGGGACTGACAATGCTAGTTGATTTTCAGCTTTGCTCTGTTTGTCGAGGATTAGCTGAGTGGGGTGAGAATGAGGAGTCGGGGGTCGGTTCCTGCTATACCTTGATGTTTGATACATTTATGTGTTTGTGTGCATAAATGCCAGTTTCTGACTGTTGTTTGTGCGTTTTGATAACCTATGATAGAACAGATTGTTAGTGCTATAACTGATTTTACATTTGCCCTGCAGGGAAGAAAAAGAAGAAGAAGAAAGTTCGCATGCCTCCAAATGGTAGATATCTGTTTTACTTTTCTCTCGTGACTAAGATTTTCTAAAACTCTTTGGAGTATTTTGCAAGAAGAGTTTGTGATCAGTTTATAACAGTGAAAGATTGAACGTGAATCATTTATCCATCCTTCTTATATGTCTTGATAATTGCTGGTGGCAGTAGAATTTGCTAACTTCATTCTTGAATGCTTCACAGATTTATGGAAATCCTCTCAAGATCTTGCAGCTGAAAACTATATGATGCCCATGGGACCTGGTGTCTATAATCCTTACTGGCCTGGTGCGCAACCTGGGATGGAAGGATATATGGCTCCTTATGCCAATCCTGTGCCGTTTATGGGTTATGGGATGAACCCTTTGGACATGCCATTCGGGGGCATGATGCCACCAGACCCATTTGCTGCACAAGGTTTCATGATGCCTGTTATGCCCCCTCAGAGGTGAATATGATGTTCGCCTATAATATTTTCAAGTTTGTTTTATGGACTCGATTACAATTTTCTATTGCTCATCTTTTTCAGGGATCTTGCTGATTTTGGAATGGGTATGAATGTTGGACACCCACACCCTGCAATGAGTAGAGAAGAATTTGAAGCTATGAAAGCTGATATGAGGAGGCGGCGTGAAAATGAGAGACGAGCTGAAAGGTAATGAACAATTATTATATTATTTGAATTCTGAAGTTCTTTGAGTGATGCTTGTTACTAGTCATTTATAATGCTGGCCTCCTGAAGCTAGACGAGGTTCGAGTCATTAAGACACTGCAGGCAGAAGAGGGTAGAGATTTATCCGTCTGAAAAATAACTATACATCTAGAAACCTTACTAAGGAGCATCGTTTTGTTACATAATTTGACATTTGGCCAGGTTTTGCTTATATCATAATTTGCAGCAGAGACTAGCATATTTCTTGGTTTCTTCCTCCTCTGGGGTGAGGTTAGATTTTGGAAAATGCAATGCAACATGAATAGAGGAAATGGTGGAAGTAGTAATAATAGGAGGACATTGCATTAAGTTATTATCTTAATCGTAATACCTGTGATTGAAACTATTCATGTCACCACTTAAACCCCCAGTAGCTATTTCTGGTTTATTAATTATTAGAACATCTTCAGCCACTGGTGGTGTCAGGTTTAGTTGGTGTTTCATATGTATACTTCTGAATTGAATCAATGAAGAACGTCTGTTTTGGATTAGTCCAGACACTTAAAACTGTACTTGTAATTGTTATTAGTTGCTGAAAAATATTAACATGCACAGGGAGATGAGCAGAGATCGAGATTTTGGAAGGGAAGTGAGCAGTAGTGGGGATGTTTCGTCCATGAAATCTGTATGTCCTTTCTGTTGTTTCCATTTATGTTTGCCCTCTCTATTCCTTTTCCATGGATTAAAAACAGAGAAAGAAAAAACCTTCCAACAACAAATTGGCAACAACAATACACACTTCTATTTACTTTCAATTCCACTGTCTATGATCAAACAAAAAGCTGAGAAAAAACGAAATTGGATTTTGCTCCTGAAGATTAGAAGCAATGATGGCCAAGTAAAACTTGGAAGAAACCTATTCAGTCTCATCACTTCAGTATCTATTTTCAATCTAAATGATGATAAAAATAAATTTCATAATTTTTTCCAGTAAAATTAAAACATTGAAGAAAAAGACAAAACTGCAATTTGCTTTTTCGGTTAGAAAATATTTTGTAGAAAAATGAAAAATCCAGAATGAGAGCTAAAAGTAAAAGTGTTTGGAGTTTTAGAGTATTTTATAGTTTGGATTCGTATTGGTTTTATGTCGAGTCTTTCTGTGAGTTCTGGGCCTGAAGAAGTGGGCCACTGACTCCTGACGAAGAATAAGAAGTCCTAATTGCTCTATCTGACATTTGTAGCAGAAGCCCCTCCCACCACCGTCGTCAAGTGGTGGAGGTCACCAACGTCACCGCTCTGAGAGGCCCTCTCCTGACCGTCCTCCTCGCGACCTTGAACCTCCACCACGCCCTTCCAAACGCAAGCCCGATCGCCACCACGAGGATCAGGACCATGACCGTGACCGTGACCGCAGTGATCGTGACCGTGATCGAGACTATGATTCCCACCACGAACGCGACCGGGAGCATCACTATCACCACCACAGCCGTTCAGAAAAAGCGCCTTCGGAGGCTGGCGCAAAACCCACTTCGGCAATGAGCGCGGCGGAAAGGAGGAAGGCGAGCGTGTTCTCGCGCATTAGCTTCCCGGAAGGAGAAGCTGCTGCCGCAAAGAAGCGAAAGGTCTCTTCTTCTTCCGCCGGTGAAGGAGGGGGTGCTCATCACAAGTCCTCCTCCTCGGCCAACGGATATTATGACGACCACAAAACATCGTCGTCAGTCAAGGGCGTTGGCAGAAGGAGTAGTACGGCGGCGGCGATGGAATATGAATCGAGTGATGACGACAATGACAGGCACTTCAAAAGGAAGCCTTCAAGGTACGATCCATCTCCTCCTCCACCTCCACCACCTCATGATGATACCACCAAGCATTCTTCGAGAGCTTCAAGGGAGAGGGAACGCAAGCACCGATAATTAGAGATCTTTTTTATTTCTAACATCACATGCAAAACTTCCGCTTCTCTCTCTGTTTTTTTTCTTAGTAACAGTTGGAAGAGTTTCTATGTCAGTGACTGAGATTCAATTCTCAATGTGCTTTCATTCGTTTGTAATCTTATTTTCTGGTTTTGCAATAGATTGTTATTATGTTTAATAAAAATAAAAAATATTGTCCATATTTTCTTGGCCCTTTCTGTGTTATCTTTTATTATAATCAAAGAATGGTTATAGCAAAAATGTATGGATTTGTTTGATAAAACTGTATAATTTTCATTTAGCAAATAATGATTGGTTAACTGTTAAACAATTATTAGAGATAGCCAATAATGTTTGAGCTTATAACAGTAGTAAAGTTTTTTTTTATAGATTTCTTTTTAAAAGAATTTTTTAAAAAGTCACTCTTAGTTATCTTTTAAAAAAGAGTTTTTTTTAATAGACTGTTCGAAGTTCGATAATATAAAAGTAAAAAATAATTTTAATTTTAATTATATTTTTATTTTATAATAAAAATAATTTATGCATATAAATATTATTTAAATTATATTAAATTCTAAGCAAAAATATAATATATTAATTTTATCTAATTTT
>JANTPM010000001.1:27316104-27328059 GCA_025434745.1 Erythroxylum divaricatum
TAAAATAAAATATAATTAAAATTAATAAAAGTATTTTTAATTTTTATGTTATCAAACAGTCTACTGCATAAAGTTTTTTTAAAAAAATTATTTTTTAATTAATAATTAAAGAGTCAATTGATTTCTTTAAAAAAAATTTCTAAGAAAAATTTTATTGTCAAAAATTATACTAATATAAGCTTATTCAAGCAGCACTAAATATTTCTAGCCTATGCTGAATTAAAAATTGCCTTATTTCGTTTTTCGCTCTTTTTGAAAATTAATTGGCTTCTCTAGTTGCTAAAACATGCCCATACAGACGCCTCGAATGACTCGTACACAAGGCACTTCCATAAGTCAAGCAGACTGTATGATCTCATCACATCATTTCGAATGGAGTCCAAATCCCAATGGAAGCCATTATCCCTCTAAACAGAAAGTGAGTACAAAGTTTTGAGTTCATATCTTGCCAGTGACATTGTGACATTGTGGGAGCTCATCTAATATAGTAACTTCTTGTGCGTACCGAATATTAGGCCGCTTTTTTGAAAAGTTAGTTGAAATCAAACCGTGATTTACCTCCCTCACATAATATCAGGCCGAAATATAGGAACGCCTAAGACGAGCGTTCCACTTTGATTGCAAGAAACCTCATTCTGGGATTCGATAGTTAGTTAAGTCCAACTCTGGAAACACGAGCTTCAATGTTTGATGTATTACAAGTAATAATCACCAAAGAAAAAACAATCACAAGAACTAAAGCCTCGGACTCTGCAGATGGGGTTAACCCCGACTTGCCATTTAACTATTACTGTTGCATTAAAGTATCTTCTAAAGATCAAAGTTGAATCAAACCACAAAAATAGTATCAGAGAAATTGAATTTTTCATTTGTATTCCCACATCCGTCTTTCTTGTTCTCGAACAGTCAACAAGCTCAAATGGAAGCATAAAAAGGAATATCTGAAATCATTTTGAATCCTATTAGCTATTCTCTATATATGAAACCAATGCAAGTGATAAGATCAAGCTATAAACCCAGAATAATACGAGATAGGCTCAACCCAGGAGAGAATTGAAACGAAAGCACACCTACGTCTGCTTGGAGTAAGTGGAGGAAGAAGAAGCAGCACGCTTGATACGAAACATCATGGAACCTAGGGGTAAGACCACTCCAACTATCATAATCGCCGCTCCTATTAGGTATCTCAATGGACTCGGTGGTTCCACCTCTATGATTCTCCGGTACTGCTCTCCAGACGCGACAGCACAAAAATCTATGTCTAATTAAAAATCAATTTCGACGTTCAAAATGCATGTACAGAAAGAGATTTGGATTGAAAACGACTTACAGGCATGATTTAGCCCTCTGAAATCCAAATGGGTAGACCTCAGTCCGAGTGATGATCAAGAAAGGGGGATTTGGGAGAAAGAATTAGGGTCTCAGAGATTTGATTTGGGATCTTACAGGAAACAAGCAGAAAAACCGTTTTACAAACGGACGAAGATCCATGGTTACTTTACTGGGCATGTAAATGTTGTCGTTTGGCTTTTTCCTGTAATAAAACGACACTTCCCCTCTCATGGACAACTATATCTGGCATGGACCCACTCCCCACTGATATGGATTGGAAGGTGAACCAACCTCCACAACTGCACCGGAAAAAGAACAAAAAAGATTAAGCTTGGTGGGTTCCTCTGGCTGGCGGAGCTCTGTATCATTTCTTTCTCGTTTCTTGGGTTTCAGAGAGAGTGAGATATGAGTTCGGTACAAAGAAGGGTCTCTTCCAGCCTCCGACAAGTTGTGGGATCCGCGAAAAGATCCTACAAGGCTTTGAGATGGCGTGGGGAGTCCTTGGATTGCTCTTCCTCACCCTTTCTCACCCATGGCGTCCACGTTTTCCAATGCCCTGTGAGTCTTTCTTTTGGTTTATTGTGTTAAGGAAATGTATATTGGTTAGGACAATGCGATCGTACAGATTCTGAAAGACACGTTCTTTTCTGGTTTGGTGATAATTAGGATTCGGTGGGCATCGTAGCCAAGCTATCAGATTGTATTGCTACTAGAGGTGGAAACATTCTGGGTGCCGATGTTTTCGTGCCTGAGAAAAAGAGTGTCTTCTATTCTAGAAGGTGGCTCTTATCATAATTGTCTGTTATTCTTTTTTGGTTTTGCTTTAAAAGCTTTCCACAATCTTGAACACCAATGACACCATTATGGTTAAGAGGGCTTTGGGTTCCTTTGTTTTATTAAGGTTACACAATACTTTTTCTTGATGCTACTCTATGGTTAAATTGTAGAGCTTCATTCTAAATGGGTCCTTTTTGGGAATGACATTGTGGTGCATGCTGTAGTTATATATCAAAAGTTGATTTTGGAACTTGATTTTTTTTCCGGTGATCATCTGAGAGCAAGCAGGTTTAGTTTATTGAGTAGTGACATTGCTGTGAAACCAATCATTTTGGGCCCATAGTTTTTTAGAATCTGATTGTTGGTCATCGTAGGCTAGAATTCATTAGACTTGTAAATATTTGATTCTAAACTAGAGTTTCATAGCAATGTACTAGTGTTTGATCTATTTAATTGTCTGAGCTTGTGAAGGCTCATTATCTGTGTTGTGTGGCAGTGAGTTCATTTTCGACCCTAGTAAATGGCAACGAGTTCAAATGGAGGAGGACTTTCTCAGACTATCACAAATGTTCAATGCAACAAGATCTGTTGTACGAGTTCCTGATTTAGATCCCAAGTTCAAAATTGCTGTTCTTGCCTCAAAGCAGGTACGGTTAATTGTATTAACTGTTCTTGTTAAGTTTTTTGTGTTATGATGTCTCTCTATTGTTACAGGAACACTGCCTCGTTGATTTGTTGCACGAATGGCAGGATGGGAAACTTCCAGTTGACATAGCTTGTGTAATAAGGTGTATGCTTGTAGCATGTTGCCTTTCCAGTGCTACTTTTTTCTCTCCAGATCCTAATTATTGCTATATTTACAACAGTAATCATGATAGAGGACCTAACACGCACGTGTCTCACTTTCTTGAAAGAAATGGTATTCCTTATCATTATTTGGCGACAACTAAGGAGAATAAAAGAGAAGAAGAGATCTTGGATTTGATCCAAAACACCGATTTTCTAGTCCTGGCTAGGTATATGCAGGTAATTCTGATGCTAGTTTCATTGGCAGTTTATTTCAAGTCCTTACTGCATTGACATTGATGGCAATCAAGACTGTGGTTCTGTTGACAGAAGAAACAGGCTTGTGAGTGTTTTTATGGGTCCTGCTATTTGCACAATCCTATGAAATTGTATAAATGGGAACCTTCATCACAATATGAGAAATTATTTGGAACATTCGGAACTCAAAAGCTTTGCCTTTAATTGCAGGTATTATCAAGAAAGTTCTTGGAGAGCTACGGGAAAGATGTAATAAACATTCACCATGGCCTTTTACCATCTTTTAAGGGTGGGCATCCATCCAAGCAGGTTAGCAATTGGCTTATTTTTGTGATACAGATCTCATCATTTTCAGTCACCTTTCTTCTCTAGCATATAATATGCTGCAAAATTTGGCAGGCTTTTGATGCAGGCGTAAAATTAATTGGTGCAACAACTCATTTTGTGACTGAAGAACTTGATGCTGGGCCTATTATTGAGCAGATGGTAATTATTCTTTGGCATTTTGCTGATATAGTGTTCTGAATTATTTCTATGGAGCGACATTCCTTCTAGATTTTAGTTACTGTTGTTTGCACTTTGAATCAATATCATATTGATTACAGCTTCCTAATGACTGATACTGGATGCAAATGGCCATCCATATGGTCTGTGCTCTGCATATAACCATTAACCTCTCTGGTTCATTAGCTGAAGATTTATCCTGTTCGTGTGATGTGGTCAAGTTATCGTTCATTGTATATTGTGCATGTTGTTAAACAGTATTACTTGGTAAAATGTTCTTGATCAGGTCTATGAACTGCTGAGGATATCCTGAATTGATTGCAGCTGTCCATCATATACGAGGTGTATTGACCTTGGATTTTGTATGAGCTTGTCTCTGTTGTATAAAAGGCTTTGAAATTGAGTCCAGCATTCAAGTCTAACATGTTGAAGATAAATTAGGAGCTGTTGAGAAAGAAAGGGGGATTTATGATCTCTTTGGTTCCTTTTAGTAGGAACATGAAACAGGCTCGACTTGATGAAGTGATTAGAAGAATCTGCTTACAAAGCCGACTTATTCTGGAACTAATGATGTAGATACATTTTTTACAACAATTTGCGAGTAGCATTACTATGTGAAAGAGTAAAGATATGATTTTATGTGCATTAGCTCATTTCTCATCTGATTAGAAGGATTCATAGAACTTATTTGATTATAAGACGGATGAAATTGCAACTCGTTAGCAACTTTTCCATCTCACTACCGCTAGTTTTGGATCTAGATTAATCAGAATCTAACTCCCATCTTTTGGCATCACATCTGCAAAACTGCTCTCTTAGTATTTGGAGTGTGGACTTCATCTCAAGATTGCTTCCATCTGTGCTCTTATTACTCTCTACCAAGGTATCTTTTAATGTGTCTGCTTTCGTATTGCAGGTTGAGAGAGTCTCCCATCGAGATAATTTGCGGACTTTCGTACAGAAATCAGAGAACCTTGAGAAACAGTGCCTCGCAAAGGCCATAAAGTCGTATTGTGAATTGCGGGTCTTACCTTACGAGGACAACAGAACTGTTGTATTTTAGTGTCAAAGTAGGCTACTCGCTGTGTATAACTTCTCAGAATCCACACCACATTTCTAACATCCTTGAAAGTAATAAATAAACAGCAGCATAATCCTCTGAACCACGAAGTTGTTGCATTGGAACTTTCTGATACTTGAACTAGGAATTTTGATCAAGCACATGTAGAAACAGTTGATCATTTACTGGAAATTGATACTTGTAGCTGCTTCACTTGCTGTAAGAGTACATATATCATCTTATTACGAGGATAAACTAAATTTTATACCATAATAGCATCAGGATATCATTTTTAAGCACTATAAAACCTTAGTATCTCATACTCTTGGACTGCATATACAAGATAGATAATGTTCTATATACTATTGCTTATACTTAGACACTCCAGCGAACGTTCTGTTACTTGAAAGTGGCTAACTTGATGAAGTAGATTTTGAATCCCATCAACCCATTTCTGCTTATGGATCTTGTTCTTGCACTTGAATTCCAGAAGACCCTGTACAGTCTTGACGCCGAAGTAGACTTCTTCTAAGCTATCCCTTTCTTTTCTATAAGGCCATGCAAGTGTGTCATCACAAACTCCATAAACTACACCTGTTAAAGAAGATTCACAGGTTAAATGGCATACATACAGACGATGGATGGTGAAGCAAATATCTAACCAGATAGTAAAAGGTAATGAAAAGCTTACATTTATGTTTCTTGGAGAAAGCTCCTCCAACGTTTTTGCTCTTGATCTTAATTATGACCTGTAAAGAATATAATGTTACGGAGGTGATCCTTTGAAAATGTGTCTGGTTTTCAACTTCAGATCATTAATTATGTACCTGAGACTTCTTGTTGAGGTAAACAGAAACCCTTTTCCACCGAAGTACTCCTGAAAGTTTCAACAGTGACGAACTCAGTTTTAGCAGTTAAACTGTGAGCGTATTTATAAAGAATTGTGAATGAATTTGAAACAAGTACTGAAGAGAACACAAACCTTTTCTTGTGTGTTGCAATAGTTCTCCAACACATGGAGGACTTTGTTCTTCCAACTGACCAATCAAGGCAGAACCCCAGTGGTCAACTATCATTCCCTTGTCACAAGGACTTATAGCTGCGTTCTTCCTTGCTTCTTTAGGCAATCTTGCTCTGAGAGCTGCTTCTCCTCTCAAAGCTAATTCAGAAGGGAAAACAAATATCTTGGTTAACCAATGAACAATGACTGACCCCAGTGGGGACCAAATAATTCTCATTGCAGCTGATACCAAAATTTGTATGGGAAAACAGAATTTCGTATAAACCTGAGTCATTTGTCTTTCATTCTGAATAACTCAAGAACTGCAATGGCACACTATTTCACAGAGGTGAACCTCTTCGATATCAAAGATTCGGGTTTACGATTTTGTTTCGGATAGCTAAATTTTAATACTGGAAGAGAAGCTGTGAGTTCTTGAAGAAATGACAAATTAGACAAATACCTGTAGCAGCAGCTGCAGTGAGGGTCATAAGATCGCCAGCACTTTGGACATCGACTGCTGATCTCACAACTGAAGCCACACGATCATGATCAGCTCCAGCTGATTCTGCTAGTTCAATGCAATGTGAGGCCAACAGTTCTGTAGCAGATGCCAATGCCATGTTCATTTTGGAGCCAGAGGTGCTGGAAGTTCCCGGAGCAACCACAGAGGCCAGAGCTGCAGCTAATCCAGCAACTGATATTGCAGAGTGCACATGTGCATTTTCCAGTCTGGCCTTATCTTTCTTCTTCACAGTCCCAGTGTTCAACTCTTTGTGGTGATGAAACCATCTGCCCAGTGACCCGGTTCTTCTTGAATTTATTGAATTCATAACTTTTCTAGACTGAAAATAAAAGCAAAATTGCATGTATGAGAGTTATACTTGAAAGTCCAGTGGTTTTGCAGTGATATGAGAAATTGCTGAGCTAAGGGACTTACCAGATGTTGAGAAACTGTATTTTCTGGGAATATACCGGGATTCCTGTCAATGGAAAATTGTTTCTGTTTCTGAGAAAGAGCTTTTGAAATCTCTGAAGCAGAAAGACTCCAAGATCTAGACAAGAATTCCATAGGCTCTTTTGGTGTTTGTGGTTGCTGGATTGCTGGGAGCAATTCAACTGGTTCTGTCTCTTGATCCTCCTTCAAGAAATCTAGTATACATGTATTGCTCCAAGCAGGATTGAGTCCACTGTCCATTTCTTCAAATTGGTATTCAATATCCGGTGTTGATTCAAATGAATTCCTCAACTCTTTCTCCCTCTAAACAAAAGTATCAAATCAACCTAATGTTCCCTGCCAAAACAGTCGAACAGGTACTTAGAAAGATAAGGTAAAAAGGGACAAGAGTATAAATGTTTAGAGCTTGAAAGTTAGTTTCTTTTGCACTGTGAACTGAAACCAACCTTTTATATGCGCTCGTCAAGAGACCAACGAACTGTACCATTGGTGGGCAGAACAGATGACAAGAGCCTTGAAAAATTTTCTAGTGCTTTGAACCACCAAGAAACAAGATCAATGAACTTCAGGAAGGAATCAAAAGCTCCGAGGACAAAAACAGAATTTACGAAGCCCGAAGGCATTACCCCAAAATAAAGGAGAACTGTTGCTGAAAAGCTAAGCAACTAAGCACAGACTTCCACGAGCAACCATTGGATTGCTTTGACTGTCCTGTTTTGCAGGGAGGCTATAGATTATAGAGTTGTCGTTTTGTGGGTTTTTATGAGTTTGAAGCTTGGAAGTGCGTGTAAAAGACTAGGCAATGGCAATGCATGAACTTTTGCTTGACGGTGGGGACGGTTCAGGATCAGGATTCTCTTCTTATCTGTTATCAGCAACTTTTCCTGGATGGGGACGTCAGTTCAGGACACTTTTGGCTTTTTCTTCCACCTGGAGGCTTGTGCTTAAAGCTATGACATATCAACATTATTTCACTGTACTCTATTATTCAATGTACTTAAACAAGACAATTGTATGGAGTATACACATGAATTTAGGAAAAGTACCGTACAGTGTTATTATTGAGACGGCGACCAAAGTGATTTTGCTTTTAAAAGTTAAAGGATTTTTTCTTCGTCAGCCCACGAGGTATTTTAGAATGGTCTCAATTGTAAGAAAGCGTCTTTAAGTCATCTATCTTCAGACTAATTTTCGCTTGTATCGAATCAACCTGTAAGGAGTAAAGCGCTGGCCAAATAGATTTTTCCATTCTCATAACTTAAACTTGAGACCTCTAGTTAAATGATGAAAGTGTTGAACTACTCACATCAACCTGTTTGGTTTAAAGGTTTCTTTCTTTATAAAATTATGCTAATTTATGATGGTAATGGAACGAGTTGAGTTTGGTTCGAAGGTCAGTCCAGGTTAGGATACACGATTTGGTGTTGTGACGCTCTTAAATGATGTCGATTTTTGTATAATTAATCAAAATATCGTTGCTATAGGTTGAAATTGTCATCTGGTATGAGAAATGATTTAGGGGTGTTTGGAGCACACAGGGCAATGATAATAAAAATGAAAATAAATATAATGAGGAATAAAAATATATATAATTATTATAATTATGATGGTTGATTAAGACAAATAAATGATTGTCATTATCATAGAAAATGGTTGATTTGTTAAAAATTATTATAAATAAAATTTTATCAAAATTTTGTTTTAAATCACTTTTTAATATATTTAATTAATTATATTTAATAGCTAAATAAGACAAATATGATAATTAATTAATTATATTTAATTACTGAAAAAAAAAGTGTCACGTTGATGACAAGAAGTGTCATGGCCATAACACTTCTATTTTTTAGCGAATAACTTTCATTCCTTTCATAATAGTGAGGTATGGAATAGTACCTGAAACTCATATATAAAAACATTATTCATCCAATAATAATATATTATCAAGCATATGTTTTTCATTCCTTACTTATACTTCCATTCCTATATCTATTAACTAAACACTGCTTAGTCTCAATCACCTTCCTTTAATAATTTAGATAAAAGATTAATTTTCTCATAATTTATTTAAAATATTTTATAAAGTCAAATTGATAAATACTTCATAAAATTATTTTAATATTATAATAATTAAAATACATAATTAAAAATAAGGTTCGTTAGCCAACTCGTTATCAAAATGAAGCCTATTACTCTTTGAGGATTTAAAAAGCTTATTTTGATATTACACTTTTAAGATGTCTTAATCTCTTCTTAGAGGATCGGTCGGACCGTTGTTTCTTCCAACTCGTTTAGTACCATGTGTACTCTTTCTTTTTATACTACAAAAAAAAAAGCTATAGAATCAGAGTTCCTACATGAGATGTAGATCTTTTCGAGCTAGAGACGGATTGTAGAGAAACCGCATCGCCATCTTTGTATCGCAGAATTCGGAGCTCCCCCGTCTTAATTGAGTAATCGATCGGAGATTTGAGAAATATTAAGAGAATTTTACCTTAATTATCGATACGTTGTCGCAGAATCTCCTCCCATAATTTTTTTTATCATCTCTATTTATTCATTCCAATCAACAACTCCACTCCAAGGCCATGAGAAAGTTAGCTTTCTTATGCAGAATCATGGCTTGAGACTTGAAGCTTGAGAATAAGAAGCGATGTATCACAATACACAAGCCCAGCAAGTCCTCCTCTAAGGAGTGAGCCGACCCAGTTCTCCGTTAACAAATGCTGGGCCGAACGATCACTCCCTCCATTGCCGCCTCTTCTAATGCATCCCTTCCCGAAGTAATGCTTTGCCTTACAGCATGTAAGACGTTACAATAAAATATGGTTCACTCACCAATTTAGTAAAATTTTTTCTGTAAATTTTTTTTAGAATAATTTTTCTAAAAAGTTAATTAATTGTTTAATTGTTATTTAAAAAAATAAAAAAAAACTTCATACAATAGATTGTTTGATAATCTATTCGGACTTTTATTTTGCAGGGCGGATTTGGAGTCCATTCCGACTTTTATGCATGCCCTCAGTCTCTTCAAATATCACTCTGGTCTGCAGATCAATTTTCTTAAAAGTCATTTTTTTTTGTCAAAGGATGCGGCGGCCATGGCTCCCTCGGTTTCTTCTGTAACGGGTATGATTTTTAAAGATCCCCCACTTCTTTATCTTGGGCTTCTGGTGTCTACTAAAAGGCTCTCCTATGCTGATTGTCGTCCACTCCTAGAGAAGATTCAGCGGAGGATTAAATTTTGAGTTAACAACTCTCTGTCTTATGCGGGTAAACTTCGGCTTATTCAATCCGTCCTTAATTCCTTGCATATCTACTGGAGCTCCCATATTTTCTTATCGTAAGGCATCATCAAAGAAATGGAAAGGCTTCTCAGGACTTTCTTATGGAGTCATTCTAATGGCTCTCGCGGAGCCTCCAAAATGAAATGGTATGATCTTTGCTATCCTAAGGCGGAAGGCGGATTGAATATTCTTTCCATTAAAACTTCTAATCGCTCTTTGATTCTCAAACGCCTCTGGTGAATCCTAGAGGATAAGAAAACATTGTGGATCCAATGGTTGCACACTTATTTTCTGAAAGGTCATTCTATATGAGCGCTTCAGCCGAAATCCAGATTCTCTTTTTTCCTCAACCAGCTCTTGAAGTTAAGAGACGAACTTCCTTTAGAGACTTCTTGTGTTATCAAAGATGGACGTCGCGTCTCTCTTTGGTATGACAACTGGGATCGTCGAGGTCCCTTAATTTCTCAAGTAACTCCTTCCAGAACTTCTCCATTGTTCTCTCTCAAAACAAGTATGATTTCATTTATTGATGGGAACTCGTGGAAATTCCCAAGAATCCTGCATCACCTTCAACCTAGCTATTCTCCATCTCCTCAAGAATCTGACACTTTCTTTTGGAAGGGGACTCCACTGCATAAGCTGACTAATCGCTTCATTTGCAACAATTTACGTCATTGCCGACCCCTTGTTCCTTTGGCTACCACAGTTTGGAGCAATCTTTTCCCACCCCGAATCTCCTTCATTTTCCGGTTAGCTATTCAGAATAAACTTTAGACTGTTGACCGTATTCCTTATGTGCACATGGATACTTCTTGCCCGATGTGTTCCCTTCAAATGGAATCTTGTTCTCATCTTTTTTTCAAATGCCCATTTAACTATTCTATTTGGAGAGTTGTTTGTAACTTATGTTGCTGGACGGATCATGGGTCCGAAATTATGACTATCACTAGTTATATGTCTTCTCCTGCATGTTCCAACAAATCTGTCCACCTTATTGTTTTAGGGGTCTATTTATTTTCGCTTTGACGAGAACGAAACTCTCGACACTTCCAAAGTACTTCTTCTACGAAGGAGAGTTTGATTTGCTTAATTGTGTCTGACGTTAGAGCGATAGTTTTGACAAAGAAAGTTCCTTTTAGCTCTAGTGTTTGTCATGCCTTACGACCATAGTTGATAGATAGGGGCTCTGATTAGGCTCTTTTTGCTGATAGCTGATTTCTTTATTGCTGGCTCTCTTTTTGTATTGTATATAATGGGTTTTCTCGTTTGTTGACCTTGTAATTTTCTTACTTATTTATACTAATTTTATTTTAAAAAAACTTTATTCTGGAACTACACGTGGCTACAACATTTGGACTAGTTAGTGGCAGTTGCTGGAGGGATTGGTGATCTTGGGTGTTGTTAAAGAAATTTGGCCTATAACAACGATTGAAGTGGAGACGTGTTGGGCCCCGATTCGCATTAAGCATGATTTATTTTTATTTTGAGGTTTAGATTGATAATTCCTTTTAGTTAGATTAATTTGGGATTAATAGAATTTAAATGGAGGTATTTAGTTAAAATTGGAGTTTGATAAGTTTTTAGAAATTAAAAAGATTAAGATGGAATAAGGGCATGAAAGGAAGATCATTTATGTGTTTAAGGCTTAAAGCTTAGGAAATGGGCTTTTAGCCCATTTTACATGACATTAAATGAGGAAGGAAAGAATTAAAACAAGCATAAAGGAAATCAATGTGAGGGAGTCGTATGAAAGAGGGAGAGGAGATGAAATTAACAAGGAAAAGAAGAGTTTATTGAAACTACATCGTTTTTGAGGGCTTAGGTTTAAGTTAAAAGCAAAGTTACCTTAGGTTATGTGAGAAGCATACGAAACTTACAAATAAGAGGAGAAGATGGGAGACTTTCGGCCATGTGACAAGAAGAAGAAGAAGAAGAAGAAGAAGAAGAAGAAGAGAAGTAAGAGCTTGGTTTATTTTGCTTTAGAAAGGAGGGT
>JANTPM010000001.1:27337388-27355294 GCA_025434745.1 Erythroxylum divaricatum
GATATTCGGTTATCCATCTGAATGCACATTCATGACCTTGAATTTAAGATAATTATGATAAATAAAATATTTGATTGGTTTGTTATATAGAGAGAATTAATAGACCTTCTTTTAAAGAATTTTAGGCTAAATGTACTTTCTATGAAGACCTGCTAAAATGGTTTAACCCTTATCCACTGGCCTTTGTTTTTATATGCTGATGTTTTGTATTTCTTTTACACCTGATTTATCCCCTTGTATGTAACATGCTATTTTCATGATTCAATTAGTCATTGATTTTGATGGTGAAACTTTGCACTGTGTTATGGAGTTTCTTTTTTTGTGCTTTAGTTATTTATTTTTTGTGATTTCAATTAATATCTCAGGAAAGAGAGCAAGCATTGCGTTCGTTTAAAAGTGGCAACACCCCGATCTTGGTGGCAACTGATGTTGCAGCACGTGGCCTTGATATTCCTCATGTTGCACATGTTGTTAACTTTGATCTCCCGAATGACATTGATGATTATGTGCACCGTATTGGACGGACAGGACGAGCTGGGAAAACTGGTCTTGCTACTGCCTTCTTCAATGAGAGCAATGTATCTTTGGCAAGGGCACTAGCTGATCTAATGCAAGAATCAAATCAAGAAGTACCTGCTTGGCTCTCTCGTTATGCAGCACGTTCTTCATATGGAGGAGGGAGGAACCGTCGTCCTGGGGGAAATCGGTTTGGAGGCCGCGACTTTCGGAGGGATTCCTCTTACACTCGCGGAGGCATGGACTATTACGGTGGAAACAGCACCAGTGGATATGGGGCTTCAGGTGGATACGGTGGAGGCTACGGTCCCGGGGTGACTAGTGCATGGGATTGATAATACAGTTTACTAAACATTCAACAGTATTTATTCCTAGTTGTTATTCACTTTCCCCCTCATCTGTGGGGTTACTTCTAACTTGTCTTTGGGTGTCTTTGTACTTGGTAATTTAGCTGTCATTGTCACTATGCATTTTAGAAATGGGTATCATTGAGAGGGGAATAGAGGTGTATAATGGGTGATAGGCTTTGGTGAAACAAGTTCTAACAGAATAGGTGTTTCCCTTATGCTCTTCCTCTGTACTTTTCTGTCTTTAGATTCTCTAACTTTGGTTTTTGGTTAATATGCTGTAGGAGAAACATAGGGTCATCCTCCTCCACTTTGGTGCTGTCCATTGTAAATCTCTAAAAGCATTTCCCTTTCAACCCTATTTACTGTCTCAACCATTTCTCTGCTTCTTGCTGTGGGAGGGTTTTTGAAGCCTGCTGTAATATTTTTGGATTCACTGAAATAAACACATTAACTTCTTCTAAGTTGCATTCTTCTCATTACTTTTCTGTTTCTGAAGTTTCTAAAGCGTATGTGTGCACTACCTCTATGGTTGGGGAACTCGTGTGATTCTACTTTGTCAAGAATTTGGATTTAGGGATGGCAATAGGCCAAAACTTACTAAAAGTAATGTGGTTTTAATCTATTATTTGTTTTATCTAATTGGTTTGAGTTAATTTGAGCTGTTTGAATCAATTTGTTAAGTTCAAGCTTGACTCCAAGCTCTGTAAAGTCAGGATTATCATTGATTTTGAGCCGACTCAAACTCAAATCTCCCTGTGATTTTTAATTTTATCCAACTTTAAAAGTCTTGGAGTTCAGTTCATTTGTAGGGTGAGATCTTGTTCATGGTAGCATCTAAATCATGATGTGCCATTTTGACAAAACGAACATCTTTCGGTACAATCTGTCCTCTGTATGTGATCCATCACGTAGAAAATGCAACAAAACATGTTTTGAAGGTAAATGGATGTATTAATTATTTATTGAAAGAGTTGATCATACAAGTAAACGTGTGTATATGAAGATGGCAAATCAGTTTGATTGCATTGATCAGATTTAAATTGGGTTCTTCTAAACAAAACGAATCAGTTCGATTGAAACATCAAAATGGTGTTAAAATGATTGATCGAGCTTTGAGTCAATCGATCGAAGATCAAGTTGATTGAACAGTTTCAATCACAGTTGGGATAAAAAATTTCGGATTAGGTCCAGCCCATTGGCACAGATAGTGTATACCGCCGTCTGATAGGATCCTAAGGGCTGGATTCAAATGGTTCTTTCTTTTCAATTAATACAAAATAAACTCTCCTTTGTGCTCTTTAAAATAGGGTTTGACCAGAAGGATCTGAGGAAGGTAAGAGTAAAATATGAAGACCCCACTGAAACCCAGTTTGTCTTCTCGCATTAAGAGTTGAAAATCATGTCAAACAAATCTAACAACCATTAACCCTTTGCATTAGACAAAGATCTTTACTTTTCATTAAGTGCATTGAAGAAGTGGTTGAAGCTTGAAGCCGTTGCGTGTGCAACTGTTCTAAGCAAGAGGGATTAAATTGTTTCTGAGAGAAAGTTGATCTTTTTTTTACTTGCAGAGGAAGAGGCGGAGAAGGGTTCTTCATTTTTCGGATGTTTCATGGTTTGAACCTGTAGAGGTCAGATTAGAAAGGCCAATAGTAAAGATAAAGAAAGCTCATTTCTTTCCTTTCTTGGGGCTTAGATTTGACTATTGAATCTCTAAGTTAGCTATCTCTTGATCTGGGTCTGAGAAAAATAGGATCTTTTTAGCTTTTCTATGATAGACTAAAGATGGAACAACAATTGTCGAAGGCTCCAAGAGGGTTTAGAGTTCAAGCTCCATTGGTAAAGTCTCTTGATCTCTGATGATTTCATCTTGGTTATTGTCACTGTTTTTGGGAAATCCTTGAGAATCCATAGATACTCTTGTGTTGAACTAGGATCATAAGTTCTAGTTTTGAGGAAAGTTTGAGACTTTCAAAGCTGTTACTTGGTTGGTTTTTCTTTTCTGGTTGTTATTTTTTCTTCTAGGGTATGGCTACTTGGTGCAATTTGTTTACTGTTTTATGTTTATCTTCTTCACTTGCATTGTAGGTGTTGGGATTTTGTTTTGCTTGCTTTTTGCAATTGCACCATATGAAAGTGGCTTGCTGATAATGCAATTTAGAGATACATGTTGCGATTTTAAGTTCTACTAATTAAGGAGTTCTTCAGGGGAATGAGGAAATTTATGAACTTGAACTGGGGATTATTTTCCCTTATTGTTTCTGAAGTTTAGGTATCCCTTGGTCCTTAGTATTAGTTGGCTCTTTTTCTTCTCTCCACAAAATTTCGTCTTGGCAGTTTCTTAACTTTGGGGAAATGTAATTTCTGCTAATTTAGACCACTGGCCTTTAATATTTGAGTTTTGTGAAGCCTTTTACCAATTTATTCTTTTGTCAAAAACATTACTTCTTGACTTTGCAGGCATATACCCATGGATTATGATGACAATGATTTTCAGAGCCAGAATCTTCAGTTAGCTGGTGAAGGGAGCAACAAATTCCCACCTACTTTGCAGCCATATGCTCTTTCCAAGTTTGATTTTGATGACACTCTTCATGGATCTTTGAGATTCGATGGTTTGGTTGAAACTGAGGTCTTTCTTGGTATTGAAAGCAACGAAGATAATCGTTGGATTGAAGGTTTCTCCCGTGGTAACAGTGGGATACAGTTTAACTCAAGTGCTGCTGAGTCTTGCTCAATTTCAAGGCACAACAATGTTTGGTCAGAGGCTACTTCCTCTTAATCTGTTGAAATGTTATTAAAATCTGTTGGCCAGGAAGAAATTGTCCCTGTACAAACCTGCGATAAGGAATTAGATGCCTGTGATGAACTGGGCTGTATAATCAAGACAATGGAGCCCAGTTTGAAGTATGATAATGGCAGACCATCTAGTGTTGGTGATATTTCGGGTTTACAGCCCATATTACCACCAGATGAGGGTATAGATAATGTTTGTGTGGCAAGTGATGTTGGAGGGCAGTATCCTCAGGTTGATGATAATTCACGAACTTGTGAGGATAGCCTATCTGGTGAAAGGGATTTAAATGACCAAACTTCTATCAGCGCTGATGACTGCATAGATGTCACAGAGGGAAGTTTGGTGGCTGATGATGGCGGTAATGAGGTTAGTGAAAAGGAAAACACTACGGTTACTGTATCTTTTAATGAGATGAAAGAAAAAGCTTCTACTTCAGGGATCCAGGCTGGTTGCTTGCTGGAATCTTCAGAAAACACTATTGGAGGCAGTGATGAACAGAAAAAGGAAAATCATCCAAATTTTAGGAATAGGTCGTCTGACGAAGATAGTGTTAATGTTCCAGATGCCTACGGTGAGCACCAAGAGGAACATCATCAGTTAATGCAACAGTTTCAGGGGGGTGATCCAGTCATGGACACAAATGTGTTCCGTAGTAGTTCTCCTCATTTGGATACCACAAACTTGAGTAATATGGAGGAACCACCAAGCATAGAATCAAAGCAAGACTCTGGCTTGTCTGAAAAATTAGACATTGTTGATCAGTTTAGAGTAGCTAAGCATGAGGTAGAACCAAGGAGTGATGTTATTATTGAGAAACATGAAGTTAATGAGTTAGATCATTCCTCATCACATAAGATCGCGGATAATAATGCAGTGACTCTGCTGTGTAAGGGAGAAAGTGAACCTTCAAAAGGAAAAATAGATTGTAGCAACAGTAGCCATGGGGATGGTAGTTCTAACGTGGGATTGCAAAGTTCGGCAGCTGAATTTCTTGGCGAAAAGCATGAAGAAAGCCATACTTCATCAGCAACAATGACTGAATCTAAAGGAATTTGCATGAGAGGCATAACGATTGAGCAGTCTGATACTCCTGTATGTGATGAAAATCTTCCTGCTGAGGGAAAGGAAAGCACAGAGTTGCCTTCTGACAACAGTTCGATGGAAGCTGTTGTTGATCAGTCTCTTGTCATAGACAAAAGGGTTGGAGCCATGTGCTTTGGTGGTGTTTTGGAAAATAAGTTAATAGACTCAAAATTACCATCTGATTCTGCTGGAATTAAAACAGGTGTGAAATCATCCTGAGTATTAACTGTCAAGTAATATTTTGCTTTGAATTTCAATTATTTAAGTGTTAACTTGCTTCTGAAGATAATGTAGGTGGTAGTATTGGGCCAGCAGAACATGCCATTGGTAGCAATACTCCTGTTGATCAAGGTGATGTTGAAAAGTCAGCTTTACCCTTGGTGGGGTGTATCTACACAGGCAAGAATGAAGATGACTTGACTATGGCTTCAGTTGAAGCAAGCACATCAGATTCCAAGACATCAATGAGACTACAAACTGGATCAGATCCTGCTGCGGAATCTGAGAGGATCACTTATTCTGGTGCACCTGGGCCTTCGCTCGATGAATCAGGTGATCAGTCTCTGTTAACATTTGATGCTTGTAAAACAAGCCATGGTGAACCTCAAGCAGTAGTCAGTAACAAAGGCAGTCAAAAGAATGCGGAAGAAATTGATGTGTGTCCAGTGCTTTGTGATTCAACTGAAAAAAATGGAGATGCTGAATTGGTAGTAAGAGCAGTTGATGCAAAAGAATCTTCTGGTGAGCATTTGTAACTTCTATATTAAATGTATGAAATCAAGTATTTGTCTTTTTCTCATTCTCAAGTTTGATTAGCTACAGTTCTTAAGATATTGTAGGTTCAGTTATGCGATCTCTAGCTCTTGATGTTTACTTGAAAGACTAGTGTTTGTTCTTTTATCCTTTTCAGAATTTATCTTTGATGTACATATTCCTGGTTTGCATTTAGTGTTACTAGATGCTACATAACTTCTGCACCCAATTTCTTGCTATGTTTTACTTCCTGTTGCGTTGCTCTCATGGTCCACTATGTACCGATATAGATGCATGCAAATATGAATAGCATTGTAATGAAAGTGATGAGAAATTTCCTTTGTACTACAGCATCTGGGAAAAATATTTATCTGTGGTTTGCCAAAAGCAAGTCATTTAATAAAATTTCTTGTCCTAGACACTGAACCAGCTGTAGGCAACAGTAATGTGCTCGGACCTGTGGCTTCTTCCATGGGGGGCTCTGCCCATGGTGCTGGTCAAAAGGACCTGCAAGAAAATGAACTGATGACAAGTTCTACAGTTATAAATTATGGGCTATCTGCTGTTCCAATTACAAGTGGTGTGAACTTAACTTTCACTATTTTTCAAGATCTGTTTGTCCCAT
The DNA here is from genome assembly GCA_025434745.1 of Erythroxylum divaricatum. Classification (NCBI taxonomy): domain Eukaryota; kingdom Viridiplantae; phylum Streptophyta; class Magnoliopsida; order Malpighiales; family Erythroxylaceae; genus Erythroxylum; species Erythroxylum divaricatum. Next base: position 27,343,513 of record JANTPM010000001.1, read on the forward strand.
GATTGTTAATTAAAACTCTCAATCATTCTTTATTCCTGTGGTTTCTAAATCTCAAACTATCTTTTTGCATTAGAATCTGGTGGAAGTTCTAATCAGGTTGAGCAAGTTAGTATTTCGTCTACTGTCAATGGAACTGCTGAACTTCCTCACGATGGAATAATAAAGGATGGAGTGAAAGGAATTCCAGGGCCAACTGTAATAGTTTCTGAGATCACTGATGCTGTTGTCAGCAAAGGTTCACCTGCTTCAGGTGATGCTAAGCAAAATGATGTACCTGTAGATGAGAGGAGCTTCACTTTTGAAGTTAGCCCACCAGCAGATACACCTCAGAAGGAGGAAATGGCCAAATGGCATCCCATTTCCTCTACAATAACTAACAGAATGGTATCTGTGCTTCTTGTCTGGGAATTTATGACCACTTCACATTTTATATGTTTTATTGCTGTGCTTTGTTAGCCTGATTTTCTTCTTTTCAGAAAAGGGTGTTTGAATACCATTTTTTGGAAACTTAGTTTATAATATTTCTTATTTGGGAGAAAATTTGGGAAAGAGGCTCTTTGTATAGTTCCAGGTTCTCTGAAAAAGGATGGCAAGGAACCGAGTTTTCTTTCCTCTGAATTTGGACAGGTTATGTCTTCAGTAAACACATTTTATAAGCTATAGGAAAGTCTTCGTGGATCAGGTTATTTTTTTATTAACAGGAAGACAAACAACATGAGAAATTGTAAAGCACAATGAGAACAAGTGATTATTTTGTCTGCATGAGTTCGCTGAATGATTCAAAGCATTTTTTATTTGTATAATTTTGACAATACTTCATATTGCTCACTTCTGTTTGTTTCATTTTGCTTTTCATATTTCTGAAGATTGTGGATGGAACTCCTTCAACTTCTGACTTAGGCCAGTCAAATCCCAAGGCTCCTCAAGAAGTTTCTCAAGGAAGTCAAAAGACTTCTGCAGTTGCACCACATAGTAGTTCTAAAAGTAAAACTGAACGTAAAACAAGGCGATCTTCTGGTAAGGCTACAGCTAAAGGCACTCCTAAAAGAGGAACTGGGAAAGAATCCACTCCTGTGAGACTAGATAGGGGGGATAAACCGGCAAATGTTTCCCTCAGTCCATCTGGGATTTCTCAACTTGTGCAACCAAATGAGATGCAGCGATATGGACATGTTGATTCCTCCACTTTAAAACCCTTTGTTCTTGCAGCATCAACCACTAGTCTGCCGGATTTGAATTCTTCTGTTTCTGCGTCAGCAATGTTTCAACAACCTTTCACTGACTTACAACAAGTGCAATTGCGTGCTCAGATCTTTGTTTATGGAGCTTTGATGTATGAGTGTTTCCTAACTTTCTCCCTGTTTATATGTCATTCTATTTCTGAAGTATCTAACTAGCAAAGTCTTTCCACGTATGTCTAACTTTTTACTGTTGTTGAATTTCATCTTGCAGTCAAGGGATACCACCTGATGAAGCATACATGATATCAGCTTTTGGAGGAGCTGGTTAGTGTGTCTTTTCCTTCTCTGAAATCGCTCCCAGTGTTTTCTAGTCCATTTTTATCTTATAATAAGTCACTGTTTTAACATCACGGTCTTGTAGATGGTGGTAGGAGCATTTGGGAGAATGGATGGCGCTCATGTATAGAGAGGCTCCACGGCCAGAAGCCACATTTTGCTACTCCCGAAACACCTTTGCAGTCACGCACAGGTACCGTTTTTTTTTCTGTAACAGAAACCAGTATTTCTAGCTTCATATTTTGGTTATCATTGAATTGATTGGTTATCTAAGCATTTATGGCTTGAGATCGTAGGTGCTAGAGGTCCTGATCAATCAATTAAGCAAAGTGCACCTGGTAACAAGGCATTATCAACTCCCATTGGTCAAGTTAGCACCAAGGGGACAACAACTGCAAACCCCACGGTGCCCCTTTCCTCACCACTTTGGAGTTTTCCTACCCCATCCAGTGGTATGCCAAGGGGTCCAGTTATAAATTATCAGCGAGCACTTTCCCCTTTGCATCCCCATCAAAGTCCATCAGTAAGGAGTTTTGCTGGGAATCCTTCTTGGATCTCTCAGGCACCTTTTTGTGGTTCCTGGGTTTCTTCTCCACAAACTGCTGCACTTGATGCAAGTGGTCATTTCTCCATGCAGTTTCCTATATCAGAAACTATTCAATTGACACCTTCAAAAGACTCATCTATGCCACATGCTTCTGGTGTAAAGCATGTTTTCCCTGTTCCTGTGGTGCAGACCGAGGCTTCTCCTGGTGTATTTGCTGGTGCTTCTGCGCCAGATTTACGGAAGACGGCATCATCATCTGATCGACCTTCTACTGAGCCCAAGACTAGAAAAAGAAAAAAGACTTCAGTCTCTGAGACTCCTGGCCATAATATTTTGAATCCCCTATCTCAAGAAGAAGCAGTTGCAGTTTCAGTTTCTGCTGTTGCAAGTCATGTATCTACTTCTGTTGCTGTCACGACCCCTCTTAACTTTGTTTCTAAAGCCCCTCCTGAGAAAATTGTTACATCTGTGCCTGTTACTACCACTGATCTCAGAAGAATGGATCAAAATATAGCAGGGAGTGCAGTTTCATATGAGGAAACACTTTTTAAAGTAAAAGAGGCTAGAGTGCAGGCTGAGGATGCTGCTGCTTTTGCTGCTGCTGCTGTTAGTCATAGTCAGGGAATATGGAATCAGCTGGAGAAGCAGAGAAAGACTGGAATGTCACCGGATATTGAAATCAAACTGATGTCTGCGGCTGCTGCAATAGATGCTGCTGCTGCTGTGGCAAAGGCAGCAGCAGCAGCTGCCAATGTTGCATCTAATGCTGCATTGCAAGCGAAACTGATGGCCGATGAAACAGTAAGATCTACTAGTTACAGAAATGATGATCAAAGCTATGCAGTTTCACTTTCTGGTGGTGTTAATAACATGGGAAAGGCAACTTCTGCATCCATTTTGAGCGCCGATGATGGAGCTAACAATTCTAGTTCCATCCTTGTTGCTGCAAGAGAGGCTGCCAGAAGAAGAGTTGAAGCTGCTTCTGCTGCATCAAAACAAGCTGAGAACATGGATGCTATTGTGAAAGCTGCAGAATTGGCTGCAGAGGCTGTAGCTCAGGCTGGAAAAATAGTTGCCATGGGCGATACCTTTTCGATGGATGAGGCAGTAGCATCTGGTTCAGAGAGTTACTTAAAAGTAGCTCAAGTAACTTCTGGAAGAGGCTCTAAATTCGTTGATGTCAGTAGAGAAAATCTTAAAATAGATAAATCTGGAGAAGGTCCGGACACTTCTTCCAGACGCATAGAAGAGACCAATTACCTGAGGCCTCCTACTTCAATAGGGACCTGTGAAGATGATATGAGACTGGTAGATGTCATTTCTAGTTCTGGTGCTTCCGTAGTAAAAGATGCTAGGGCACAAAAGGGCAGGAAAGCTTCTGATTTGTCTAAGACCATTGGGGTGGTTCCTGAGTCTGAGAATGGATCAAGATCTTCCCAGAATGAATTTGAAAAAACTGAGGAGATGTTAAAGGGAAATAGCATCAAGAAGGGTTCCCATGTTGAGGTTTCATAATTTCCATTTATTTTCTTGCCCTTTATGCTTTGGAGATTGTTTTGTGGTGATGTTGGTTAATGTTATTTACCAGTATTTTATGGTTTTCTGTTTGCTGCATTCATTAATGTGATCATTTTTCTAGGTTTTCAAGGATGGGAATGGATTTAAATCGGCCTGGTTCACAGCCAATGTGTTGAGTCTAAAGGATGGGATGGCTCATGTCAGTTATGATGAACTTAGAACTGCTGAAGGTAAGGTATTCTTGATGTTAACAGTGCATTTTTAGGATAAGCTGAATTCAATCTCCTGTTAAAAGCTGGAAAGTTTGATAATATTCTGTTCCTTGTCTTGGTGAACATTTTGTGGGGAAAGTAATAATTTTGAAAAATTATGCCTTCAGTGCTCAGGTTTCTGGTATTATACACACCATTTTCAGAAGAAACTTGATTTCTGTTGATTCTTGTACACAATCTGCTGTGAAATCATGTATTTGAACTTGTTTGGAATGGTTATGGGCTCTATTTGTCTGGTTTGTTGTAAAATGTCTTATGTAAAGGAACTTTGTTGTATATGAATTTATATGCACAGAGATGCATGTACAGTGACATTCAGTTTGGCTTTGCTCCAGAATACAAGTGTATTTTCACTCTGTTCATATTAATCAATCTCATTCCCCATGCCTCAGATAAGCATGCACTTGATCATTTGCATTCAACTATTTGATTTGTGTAGGAGCAGAGAAGCTAGAAGAGTGGGTGCCACTTTTTGGTGAAGGAAGTACATCACCCAAAATACGCATTGCTCGTCGTGTTACTGCAATGCCATTTGAAGGAACAAGAAAGAGACGCAGGGCTGCAGTTGTAGACGATCCTTGGTCTGTAGGTGATAGAGTTGATGCTTGGATTCAAGATAGGTATGCATTGAATGTTTATATTTGTGGTTCACATGACTGACATTGATAGATCATCCGAAACTCATTGGTTAAGTTCCTTATTGTAGTTTGCAGGGTGCTATGTACTGGATGGTCCCTGTAATTAGGTTACATTTTGTTGGTGTATAGAAGCAAGTTTATCTATGTAGTCCTTATATGTTTTTTCTAAAGGATTCAGGATCTGCTCTTTGTTTGCAAATTATATCTGCTTTAGGATAGTATCAAACTATTATTAACTGTCCTTTCGGCTGAATTGGAGAGATTTCTGAGGACTGCAAACAGAGTATGGCGATGTGATATTACTCTGTTCAATATGATAAGTCTAGGGAGGGACAGTGTGAATGATAAACACACATATGTAAAGTAATAGTAGGCCTTTGTATACCTAGCCAAGATACATTATTGATCAACAAATTGATCTAATTCATACTTTTAAAAGCCAGCTTATCTAAGTTATCTAATTATGAGATTGATAACTAGCACAATAAAAGTTCTTAGACTGTTGTCTCTGCATAACTGCAAGAGCTATGAACTGTAAGTTAATAATCCAGTTTCCTTTATTTATTATGTAAAAAAATATTAAAATCAATGGAAACTTAATATCTGCATGATAGGAAACCTTAGCAATATAAATAAACTCTGCCATATAAAATGCTAAAACAGGACAGTGGGTCCTATAATGCCCTTTACTGTTTGTATGTGATCTATGTGTGTGGATTGTCTTCTAACAAGTGCAATCAACCTGGTTGAATAAGTTTTTTCTCTTTGGTTTGCCTAGGCAAGTTACTATTTCATCATTGTAGCGGGATATGGCTTCTCCTCCTTAAAGATCATGAACTTTTTATTTTTGACATTATCTCCTCTGTTTAAGAATGTCCTTACTGACTGACCAAATTTTTTACTCTTGTACATTTATTTTTCAGCTGGTGGGAAGGTATTATTACTGAAAAGAGTATTAAAGATGAGACTATGTTCACTGTCCATTTTCCAGGTGTGTAACCATAGATGCAATTTAATGATAATTAGAACCTGGAAATGCGACTCTATTGTTTGTTAACAGAGCTTGGCCACTTGAAATGAGTTTTCTGCTTCTTTGGTTGCAGCCCAAAATGAAACATCTGTAGTCAGAGCCTGGCATCTCAGGTCATCGCTTATATGGAAAGATGGGGAATGGATTGAATGGTCTAGCTTGAGAGAAACTGGTCATCCTACTCATGTGGTACTTGTTAATTTTGTCCTCCTTTCCTTTCCACAGCCCTCCCACTATTATTTTCCCTGGATTTGCTTTAGACTTTTCCTTACTGTTGCAGTGTATCTACAATTTGGCTTTTTCAGGGTGATACACCACAGGAGAAGCGACAAAGAGTACGAAGCCCTGCTGTGGAAGCCAAGGGAAAGGATAAGGTGCCAAAAATAGTTGATTCTCAGGAATCAGATAAACCTAATGAACCAAGGTTGCTGGATATTTCTGCCAATGAGAGAATATTTAACGTTGGAAAGATCACTAGAGATAACAACAAACAAGATACATTGAGAATGACTCGGACTGGCCTGCAGAAAGAAGGATCACGAGTGGTTTTTGGAGTACCTAAGCCTGGAAAGAAAAGAAAATTCATGGAAGTAAGCAAGCATTATGTTTCAGATGGAAGTGGTAAGGTTAATGAACCAAACTATTCGGCTAAGTTCACTAGACCTATGAGACCTCAACCGTCGGGATCACGAGGATGGAAAAATACTTCTAAAGTTGAAGCAAATGAAAAGCAAGCTGCCATCCCCAAGCCCAAAGTTCTCAAGTCTGGAAAACCCCAATATGCTTCTGCTAGAACAGTTTCTTCCCGAAAAGACAATTTATTGAGTGCACAGGTTTCTTCCACAGCGGAATGTCCTAGTGCAGATCATATTGCAAAGACCACAGATTCTTCGAGCCACGCTGAAAATACTTCAGAGAAGCATAACCTCGTGGACATGCAATCCTTTTCTGGCTCCGAGGGAGACGAGGGCCCAGTCTTGTTTTCTTCACTTTCTCTGCCCTCCAAGAAAATATCATCCAATGCTAAGCCTGATAGGGTAAGTAAAGGAAAACTTGCCCCTGCGGGTGGAAAGTTGGGAAAAATTGAGGAGGACAAAGTTTTCAGTAGTCATACTTCAAAATCAGCAATTGATGTTGTTGAGCCTCGGAGATCCAACCGCAGAATTCAACCAACATCAAGAGTAAGCGCTAAGATTTAGTATTTATAAGCCTATGACAAAATCAATTTGCTGGAATTCCTTGCTTTAAACCATTATTTACTTGGTAGATATGTTCATAATCTTATTCAACTCTTTGCTTGATTTACTCTTTTTACTTTGTTTCTTTTAAATATTGTTGAAAAGCTTAGCTGTGCAATCTTACTATGCACTTCTGGATAACAACTTCATTATTCTTTTTGTCATTTAGAGAGTAATCACATAAAAGAGGTTTAACGTCTTTTAATTCAGACAGTTGTTAGGTTTTTTATTGCCGCATTTGTGGTTGATGGTTTTGGTTCAATATTGAAAATGTACATGCATTTGGAGTGAGTGACCTGAAGAGCTTATATTCTCGTTACAGCTATTAGAAGGCCTACAAAGCTCATTGATGGTTTCAAAAATTCCTTCTGCTCCGCATGATAAAAGTCAGAAAAGTAGGATTGGTTCCAGAGGTATGATCTCAAATCTTTTTCTGTCTGCTATATATATTATAGAGCTAAATCAATTGCATGTGCATGCCCTCAAACATGTATGAATCTAACTGCTCCATTACGGCAGGAAATAAGCATGATTGAAAAGGAGTTGCTAAAAACGTGACATCCAAATTGAAAGAAACGAATCCTCGTTGGCTGGATGACCAAAGACAGCAGAGTAGCTTTTCATGTATATTTATATTATAGTAGTGGAGATAGCTAGCTAGCTAGGATTGAATGGAAGAAATTATCGCTTCCTCTGATGAGATGTAGCACTAGCAGATAGATGTTCATAGTCATATTATATTTTTATCTATTGTAGCTTGCTTGTTCACCATTATGACTTGATCTCCTCTCCTCTTCCTTCCTCTCCTCTCTTTAGGCAGTTACTGTAACTGTTTGTTTGTATACTGAAACTCTTCTTTTAGTAGTTAATCTTGATCGTTAATCTTTTAATGTACACCTTTTGGAACTATCATTTCAAGTTGAGTTACCTGAGAGCAGTTACCCTCTTTCATTGGAATCATGAATTCCACTTGCACTGTACAGCCATTGATAATCATGAAACCCTTCAGGTGGATGGGGTGGGAGCACCCTGTTCCGCTGAGGTGTTCCAATCTTCGGTCACTTCATTTTGTACACATTTATGTTAAGGTATTTAATAGAATACGGTAAGAATTCGTTAATGGAAGCTGAAGGTTTGATATCATGTAAGCAATCAAATCATCTTTCGTTTAGAGGGCAAAATGAATGGAAAGATTGTGTTAACAGTATCAGTGCATGGATCACTTCATAAACACTCTGGACCTTTCCCACCCTTCATACTTTTAATCTCTATTGCATGTATTAACTTTAAATAAATGATAGTTTATAGGAAAGGTGTACGTCACATTCTAACCTTTTTTAAAAGATTCTTTTGCATTTTGACGTTTTAAAAATGGAATTCGTAATAACTAGTTAATATTTATTAGTATTTGCTATTTAGAATGTTAATTTAATTTACAATTTGAACTAATTAAATATACATGTAATCTTAAAAACAGTTTGTTAAAGGGGGCTTTAACATCAATTTTTTTGCAAAAAAATTACAAAATAATGTCAATTTATTTAATATATTTTTTTTAAAATCTAGAGTTATTTTAACCGGAATATGTCACATGTTTAAACTATAATTCTTTATATATTTTTATTTTTATTTAATATTTTAAATTATCACGTATTTTTTTTTATTTTGTACATAATATCTACATATTTTCAACTTAAATTTATTATTTAATATTTAATACGCACTAATTTTAAAACAGTCAAGTACGTTAAGAAGTAATAAAATATTATAAACATTTAATGTACAGAGTTAAAATAATTAAATTTTGAAAGGATACGTTAGTTAGAGTTGATGCGTTTTAGACAGACAAAGTACATGGAATTAGGGACATAGGATAGTTATTGATGCGGAGGTAAAGAGCAAAAGATGTGTTTTAAATATCTAGTATCTGTCATACAAAGCAATAGAAAGATTGATGAAGACACAGTTCACCGAATTAGATTTGAGTGTTTTAAATAGAGAAGTACATTAAGAGTTTTGTAAGAAAATATCACTTAAGCTTAAAAGTAAATTCTATTCTATCGTTTAATAATTAGGTCAATCATGCTTTATAGAACAAAATGTTGGCCCATTAAATAAGTGCATAGTTATAGTCAAATGATGACGGAGATACCGATGCTTTGTTAGATGTACAATCTTATTAAGAGAAATAACATCAAGAATATAATAATAACAAACAAATTAATGGTAGCTAATATTATTAACAAATTAATAAAGATAATACTTAAGTAGTTTGGATATATTAAAAGGGGACAACAAGATGCTTTAATGAAAAGATACGAAAAGATTGCATTTAGAAACTATAAGAAGAAAAAAGAAATGCCTAAGAAAAATTAGGAGGAGATAATAAAAAATGATATGACAATGTTGTAACTTATCAAGACATAAACTGCAATAGAAAACTTTGACGTATTTAGATTCAGATAAAGAATTTCTCGTAAAGAGAGTTCTCGTAAGTTTTTTAACTCTCTCCCATTGTAATTACCTAAACTTGTAAATAGGAAGCATTACATATTTAGTAGTCTTATGATATTCAGTAGTTTTATACCTAGCTACCTTGAATTAGTAGTCTTATGATAATCATGTCGATGATTATTTATTTATTTATTTATTTTTTCTCTCATGCATTATTTGAAAACCTCTAGTTAAAAGTAAGACTACATATTACTAGACCTTTCCAGATCTCATCTCATGTGCCAGTAAAATTTCTACAGAATGGTTGTGTTGTAATTAAAACAATTAAATTTAGTAAAAATTAACCATATTCGATATTTATAAATAAATTTTAATATCATAATTAGAAACGTATTACCTTACAAACTAATTTTAGTTATTTTCACAAAGTATTCAAATTTTAGTGACTCTTACCACTTGATTATAAATGGATTACATCAATCTCATGATTGCCCCGCTCTGATTTGCATGCCACAACACGTGCCTAGAGAGTCATGTATAAACAATTGCAGCTCATCTAAGTTTCTGTACAGAGTTCCATTTTAGACTACAAATTAAGATTATTACAACAAGAGTTTTCACTTCTGGTCAGAGCCTATGAGATAATAAGTTCATCCTCCACATGTACTTCTTCCCTGCTTTGCCATGGAATTTCACAGGATAGGAAGTTGTTGCTCCCTGGCATCATTGTTTCTGAATGGTTTCTCACAGATGCAAGATGCTGGATACTCATGATATTCACCTCGACGAGGTTTCATCTCATCAGGCTCTCCCATGAATCCCCTCTGTACGGATTTAACCTTTCTTGAGAATTCCTTCCATCCCATTTTCTCTCTTGCAATGAACAACGGAGTCAGTCTCTTTGCATTAGGTCTGATGGTCCTCTTATGCCCTGCGTACCTCCTTGTGTTCATCATATGAGACACAGCAATACCAGTTAAATACAGGATGATACATGAACAAGCTGATTTAGTACTAAAGCTGATTGGAAATAACTATTCAATAACACAAATCATGTTTCAATTCTCTTTCCATTTTAAGCCTATTCAACAATATGGTTTAACTACTTCCCAAAGTCAAAGCATTGTAGAAAAGCCGTGTCTCTCACCTTCGGCCGGCAAGAATCCTGGCCATGTTACCATTGTTGTTTGTCACAAAGACATCACTCTCATCACAAACAATGTAATCAATAGCTGCCAGGCGAGAAGAGAATGGAAGAAACTTTTTCAGTTCTTTCCCGGCAAGCATCTCCTTCGTGTAGAAGTTAGGGAAGAGTTCTCTGAGCGGTTGTAAAGTCTCTTCTCCACCATATATTTCCCCAGAAGCAACATAAAGATACGTGTCATTGGCAAAACCAAGGCCACGCAGCATCAAACCAACTTCGTAAGGAGTAAGTGGACACTTTCCCCTTGCTCTCTCATCTTCAGCACTTAAATCCTGAGATATTGCAAAGGAACAAACTTTTTGCCAGATTATAAGATGGCAAACACAAGAACCATAATTCAACGATTTCTAAGGGTGACCAAAAGGAGAATATCTAGCATCGTAACAAAACACGGAGAGCATGCATCGTTCTATCTCTTAATGAGCGAAAGGTCATAAAGGATAGGAATCTCACCGGAAGTGTTTCCCATCTCTTCCTTATTTCACCAAGTTCAAATTTCTCCTTTTCTCCCCCACCATAATAACATCCCGAAAAGGCAAGCATATCAGGCTCAAACCTGAAATTCATAAGGTTTTAGCCACAAGAGAGATAACTATGTGCGCAGACAAACTAAGAAGTAGAGTTTTATATGCATTCATCGTGTCTCAGTCGGAGAATATAAGTTCGAGAAAAATTGTTGGTTGGATTAAATAGCAATATAGCTGAACACTAACTACTGTGAGGACTTCAAAAGGTGATTATGACCCATAAATAGAGTACATAGGCATAGACACTAGACAGAAAGATCCTTATGGCCCGCCTTAGTTTAGAAACAGAAATCCATTTAATGCACCTCACAAAAGTATCTCTATTGTTTAATTTTCTTCTCCTCTTTATGCACCTGAAACTGAGATTGAAATATGTGTATACAGAAGGTAGCAGATGTTGCATCTGCATCCAACATATATAGCAGTCTAACAAATGCTTCTCTTGAAATGCTGGTGAATTTCAAACGGATCATTCATTGAAGCATTTCAGGTAATATAAGACACACCTCAGATGAACTGCAATAAAGCGTCCAGCCATCGTCCTCATTTTCATTACAATAGTCTGACCGATTTCATGTATGGGCCTTGTAAATCTTAACGCGTGATAATTGACCCGGCATCGCAGCTTTTGCAGCTCTTCATCAAGGTCATTAGCAAGCCTATAGTCGAACTTTGTTAACTGAACAACCTGCAAAATTTTAAAGTTCATTAGCTGCCTCTGCAAGTGTCATGTTGAAGCTCCGTTTGCTAATCAAGAATGATAAAGTGGTGATAGGATTCAGTCACCGTTGCCAGTGGGACCATTTTCAGTCAAGATGATAAGATTGCATATGAAGC
>JANTPM010000001.1:27500280-27512314 GCA_025434745.1 Erythroxylum divaricatum
CACAACTCAAATGTAGATAATTAGATAGAGCAGATTTAAGTTTAAATAGATTCATTGTAATCTCTTCACAATCATCCTAACACATAATCATAAGAATAGATAGCTTTAGTTTTGAATATTTAAATATATATAAGTGTACATGTGTGTAAATAGACAAGTGATACATGAATAAAATCATTCATTCTCCTATACAATTCTAAATCTTATAGAGCCTCCGACTAACGTCTCCTTTTTTTGATGCCAACCCAATGGCCTCAATCATCAATCTTATTTCTGATGAAACCCACCAGATTATCACCATTAACCCAGCTGCTCAAGCTCCTTTGAAGCTCACTTCCACCAATTATCTCGCCTGGAGAATGCAATTCAACAATATCTTTATAGGCTATGATTTGCAAGGTTATATTGATGAAACAAAGAGCTGTCCTCCGGCCACCATCACCACTAATGACATACCTATACCAAACCCAAACTATCAAATTTGGATCTGCCAAGACCAACTGATTCTGAATGCCATCATTGGTGCTCTCACCAACCATCATACCATTTTTTGCAACGGCAAACACCTTGAAAGAGGATTGGGACATTCTAGCCAAGACCTATGCACAAGCATTAAGAAGCAAACAAAAGCAAGTTAAAACTCAGCTCAAGAAACTTACCAAAGGACAACTGTCCATCACTGAATATATGCAGGTTATCAAGACCAAAACTGATGAACTTGTTTTTCTAAATGCTCCAATGGACCCTGAAGACATCACTAATAAAGTTCTTAAAGGACTAGGTGAAGAGTACAGTGAAGTGATTCGCACCATCACTGCTAGAGATATGCACATTTCATTTGATGAGTTACATGAGAAACTCATCACTGCTGAAGTTGATCTTCCTACACCTGTCACTAATCATTTTCCAGCAACAGCAAACTATACAACCAAGTCAGGAGGTAAAAAGAATCATTCCACTCAACACAATTAGGAAACGAATAGATGGCATCATCAACAGTACTAGAATAATCATCACCAACACTTTCAACACAATATTCAAGCCAATTTTCGACCATCCTATCAACAAATGCAGTCTCTACCTCATAGCTCCTATGCTAGCAACAATAATTGGACTCCGTCCAATTCCCAATATCAACCACGACCATACCTGGTAAAGTGCCAGATTTGTGGACTCCAGGGTCATAGTGCCAAACGTTGTCCTTCCTTTCGCATTGTCTCTGTTGGTTCTTCATCTACCTCGCCAAGATCTAACTTTGTTGCTGCCTCAAACCAAGATCAGTGGATCCTTGACTCTGGAGCTTCTCACCATATGACTACTGACTTGCAGAATCTTGCTTTCCATACTCCCTATACAAGAATTGAAGATATCATGATTGGAGATGGATCCAGGCTTCATATAAGTCATAAAGGCGGTAGTACAATACATGCAGATAATAGAACATTCAACCTGGATAGAGTTTTATGTGTGCCTGAAATGAAACAAAATTTAATTTCAGTTTATCAATTATGTGTTTCCAACAATGTTTTTGTAAGGTTCTCACCTTTCTCTTTTCTTGTGAAGGATCTGACAACAGGGAAATCACCTCTCAAGGGTGCACCTAAAAATGGCCTATATGCATGGCCAGTAACATCATCTCTAAAGTTCACCCTCTTCACCACTCCTGCAACTCTCACTGATTGGCACTCTAGGCTAGGACATCCTACAAAACCGATTGTCAATTAAATTTTATCTCAATATAGCACTCATCTCAACTATCGACTCACTCAATCTCATACTCATTGTAATGCATGCTTGACAAATAAAAGTCACAAATTACCTTTTTCCAAATCCACTCTTGTGTCTAATAAGCCATTAGATGTTATCTTCTCGGATGTATGGACTTCTCCTGTCTACTATCATGACAATTGCAAATACTATGTCATTTTCATTGATCATTTCACTAAATACACGTGGATCTATCATTTACAAAGAAAATCTGATGTGCATGCTATCTTTATCGAGTTCAAATCTATTGTCAAAAAGCTCTTTGACACATCTATTAAGACCTTATACACTGACAATGGGCAAGAGTATATTGCTCTTTCCGATTTCCAATCCAAAAATGGGATTTCCTTCCGAACCACACCACCTCATACACCTGAATATACTGGCGTAGCGAAAAGGAAATATCTACACATTGTTGAGACTGATCTTACCCTCTTAAGTCATGCATCAATGCCTTCATCCTACTGGCCACAATCTTTTTCCACAGCAATTTATCTAATTAACCATATGCCTACTGCCACATTAAACATGTCCACTCCCTATTAAAGTTTATTTCACACAAGTCCTAACTATTATAAACTTCGAATTTTTGGTTGCTTGTGTTCTCCTTGGTTAAAGCCCTACGCATCTAACAAAGTGGAACCAAAATCCAAGCCTTGTGTGTTTGTAGGATACTCACCTTCTCAGAGTGGCTATCATTGTCTTGACCCTGACACTTCTTGTCTTTACACCTCTTGTCATGTCAAATTTGTGGAATCTATGTTTCCCTTTGCCACTTTATCACAGTCCCCAGAACCACCCTCAGCTGACCCTTCTGTTACCTAGCTTCCACCTACACTGCACCTTCCACCATCATCTCATCCTCCTCCTACAAAACCCTCTCATCTGCTAGGTGCTGCACCTGAGAATACGACACTCCTTGTTGTTAGTACCTCTTCAAGAGAAGACATTGAGACAACACAAGTGCACCACCCTGCATCAGTCCCAATTCATTCCATGATCACTCGAGGAAAGAACAACATACGCAACCCATTCAAAAGCTAAGTCTCACAGCTCAATTACAAGGTAATACAGAATTTGAACCAATCTGTATTTCGTAGGCTCTAAAAGATTGTAATTGGTGCAAAGCCTGCTCAGAGGAATTTAATGCCTTAGCAAAAAATGGTACCTGGGAGTTGGTTCCACTTGAGGCCTCGCAAAACCTTGTTGGTTGCAAATGGATCTTCAAGATAAAGCGCCACTCGGATGAGTCAATTGAAAAGTACAAAGCCTACCTAGTTGCCAAAGGATTCCATTAGCTCCTGGCATTGACTATGCTGAAACATTTAGCCATGTTGTGAAACCAACTACTATTAGAATCATTCTCAGCATAGCTATCACAAATGGATGGGATTTACGCCAACTAGATGTGAATAATGCATTTTTACAAGGCCCTTTAATAGAAACAATGTTCATGGCACAACCCAAAGGCTTCATTGATCCGAACAAACCACATCATGTATGTCAACTGAAGAAAGCTATATATGGTCTTAAACAAGCACCAAGAGCATGGTGTCAAGCACTTAAATAGTTTTTAATTCAGTTTGGATTCACCAATTCGCATGGTATCATTATACTTATTGTATAAGTAGATGATATTATCGTGACAGGTAACAATCAACTCTCCTCAATCATTATGTCAGTCTATTAGCTCAATCTATTAAGGATTTAGGGTCCCTATCCTATTTTCTTAGCATTGAGATTATTAAGAACAATCAAGGCATTTTACTTTCTTAAAGGAAGTACATCACTGAATTGCTATATGACACCAAAGTGCATGAAGAAAAACTAGTGCTCACACCTATGACGAGTCACTCAACTCTGACCCTACACTCAGGCACAAAATTGACAGATGCAAGTGAATATAGAAAGATCATCAGAAGTCTACACTACTTGTTACTCACAAAATCGGATATCGCCTTTGCTATGAATAAATTATCTTAGTTCAATCATTGTCCCACCACTAAGCACTAGCTGGCTGTAAAATGACTACTTTGGTATCTCGCCGGAACCATTGATGGAGGTATTCAATTTTTCCAACACTCCAATTTGAGTCTCCATGCTTTCACTGATCAACTCTATGGAACCCTACTTCACGCATTCTTTGATGCTGATTGGGGAGGTGTCAAGGATACTTATCGCTCCGCTGGCGCCTTTATTGTCTTTCTAGGACAAAACCCGGTGTCATGGAGCTCAAAGAAGCAGTGATCGGTGGCTAGGTCATCAATTGAGGCCAAGTACAAAGTGGTCGCCAACACGATTGTTGAATTAAATTGGATACACAATATTCTTGGTGAACTTCGAATTAGGTTGTCGCACACTCCAGTGATCTATTGCGACAACGTCGGTGCCACCCAACTAAGTTCCAATCCGATTTTCCACTCTCAGATGAAACACGTCGCAATCAACTTTCACTTCATTAGGGATCTAGTTCAATCTAGTGCACTCCGCGTCTCCCATGTCTCTACCACAGATCAAACGACCGACTGCCTGAGGGGCAATATTAAGTATATATGGCAATCCCATCTCCTACAACAGCCCAAGTCCACAACTCAAATGTAGATAATCAGATAATATTTAAGGTTAAACAAATTCATTGTAATCTCTTCACAATCATCCGAATACACAATCATAGGAATAGATAGCTTTAGTTTTGAATATTCAAATATATACAAGTGTACGTGTATATAAACAGACAAGTGATACATGAATAAATTCATTCATTCTCCTATACAATTCTAAATCTTATATAAGTGTATTATTAAGAGATTTATGTTCAAATTAGCAAGATCTAGCAATCCTTGTTGCTTTATTGAGGACGGAAACTTCCAAGGATCGTAAACTCTTAGTCATTCCCTAGAAATCTCATTTCTAGGTATTTTATAATATTGTTGACAAATATAATTATTTTGCAGATCTCCAAAGATGCTTCAACCCAGACAAATTATTGCATAATGTCAGACTGTGTCTTTATTTTTGTTTTCTAATGTCAGCAAGGATGCTACATTTATGAAGTGATCAAAATTTGAGGGCCTTTAACTGTGATATACTTGTATTTTAGAAAAATGAAGAGCAGAGGAAAGTTATTGCTTATTGGCTTTCCTAAGGCAGCTGACAAAGTTTATATTGTGTAAACACTAGTTCAGCTTTTAGGTTTAGAGCTACATTACCTGATATTGAGGCTAAGGCCCCTTATCAGGGATTACAGTTTGAACACTAATTGGTACTTTGGATTCGAGCTACTTACATTCTGAGAGAGCCTCATCTAGAGAGTAGTGCATTGCTACCTATTAAAGCATTTCTGAAAATTGAATAACTACCAGCTCAGGTTTGTTAAAGTTTTAACATATTTGATGTGCCTCCTGACGATACATTGTTAAAAAGTTTGCTAAGAATCCATAAAAAAAGCTCTCGCACACCATTACATCAACTTCCTGAGAGTTTTCTGATCTTTCAGAATTGAAAAACATTAGACGTCCATCGACCGCTCTCCAAGAATAATGGTGACAAAGTCCAGAATAATCTGCTCAAAACTATATAAAACAACAGACTTATACCGATATTCTTAAGATTTATATCAAGTCTTGCTAATTTTAATGGGTGATAACTAATATTCTTATATTTAAAATTTTTGTTCTATATAAACCAAAATGTAAGTAACAAAATATTTTTAAAAATAACTTCAACTTACAATATGATTCTTCTATAATAACTCTTCATGCAACTTTTGTAATTTTCAACTTTTCAATTCTAGTTATTTTAATAAATTTTGTTATAAAAATTAATCAATTTATTAATTAATCAATCATTTTTTAAATTAATTAATTTTTATAAACTAAAATAAATCAATTAATTTTTATTTAACAATTTTTAATTAAACTTTAAATTCTTCGATAATTAAAAACAATTTTTAAATAATATTTTAAATTCTTTAACTTTATTTATTCTTTAGACAGTTTTTATGACGATCTAATATTGATTGAACCTTTTAAATCTTAAATATTCTATCTTACTAGTTTAACTTTTCGTCTAATTTTTAAAACATTGATTATATGTATTTTTTGTGTTCTTATTATAAATCTATAACTTATATTGATAAACAATATAATAGTAAATAAGATAAGAGTCTAATTTCATGAAAAAGTAATGATTTACAGGTAATAATTTAAAATTATAATAAAAATAATTTAAAATTATACGATAATTAATAATTTATTAATAATTTAAAATTATAAAATGTCAAATAAAACGATTTAGTGAGAAAGAAAAACTGTTGAATTAATTTTCAACGATTAGATAAATTTGTATATTTCGCTTTTGAATAGGAAAAAATATTCATATAATAAATTTAAAATTACATCCTAACAGAAACATCAATTTTCATCGCTTTTCCCTCACTTTACGTTCACTTCTTTGCCTCTTTGTTCAATGAGATGCACCGAAGCCCAGCTCATAAGTTGTGTTCGAACTTATGTATGTCAATGGGTCATGGGCTGGGTTCGAGTCTCGGGCTAGTTTGCGCTCAGCCTAGATTGGCCCGTAGAGTTAGATCGGATGAGTTAGATCAAAATTGATATTTTTAATTTAAAGTTTTCTCTGATTAAAAAATTAAGGTTAGATTTGATAGAGTTTAATTAAATATGTATATTTTATTTAAAAATTTA
Source organism: Erythroxylum divaricatum (assembly GCA_025434745.1). NCBI lineage: Eukaryota > Viridiplantae > Streptophyta > Magnoliopsida > Malpighiales > Erythroxylaceae > Erythroxylum > Erythroxylum divaricatum. The sequence continues at coordinate 27,506,751 of JANTPM010000001.1, forward strand.
AAAATTTAAATTTCAAACTTGAACCGAGTTGAAGATTAATTAACTCAAATCAATCATTAATTTTTAATTACATTGAAACATTCAGATTAGATCGGATTAATTTTTTCAAACCTAAACATAATTATAAAAAATGGTAATTTAATCTATATGATTTGACATTTTTATAAAAAAAAGCAAAAAAAAAAAATAGTGGCCACAAAGTGGAATTAAAGTCCCTCACGGTGTACAACCATAGTTTTAAAAATTGGACCGGAGCGTTTGATTTGATCAGTGATCGATGGGTTATTTGGTCCGGTTCACCCTTTTAAATCGGTTCTTAATTAAATCAGTAAAAATTGGTCAAAATTTATCAATTGATCGGTCAAATCGGACTGATCCGACCATTGGTTCAATAATTTTTTTTATTTTTTTATTTTTATTTTTTTTAATATTATTAATATTATATATACTTAAATATAATTATTGTATAATTATGACGTATGGTTCAACCGGTAGTTGAACAATTGAATAGTTAAATCGATAATCAATAAAACCTTCGATTGGATAATCGGTCCGAATTTGAAAATACTGTGTACAACAGTTAAAATCTCTCTCACACATTGTATAATCCGCTGCCCCCACAAAACAAAACCAGAAAAAACTGACGCCTCTCGCACAAATACGCACATTCATATAAAATCCAACAGCTCTCCCCTTCTTCTCTTGCTCTCTCGCTTGAGGCACAGAAATGGAGAGCGTAGCATTCCATTCTTTCTCCACCACATCCTCTTTCTCTGTCTCTACCCCTTCTCGCACTTCCTTGTTTCAGAGATCACCAAAGCCTTTCTCCAAATCCTCACCCTCCACTCCCTCTCTCCCCGCCCTCCGATCACCGTCTATCTTCTTTCCAAGACCCGTTCTTTTCTCTGCACTTCGCACGCCGTTCAAAACCCATTTCCCGGTTCGAGCCTCCTCTGAGAATTCCGATGCCTCGACGACTGAGACTGCTCCGGCGAGCCCAAATCCTCCTCCACAAGGAGCAAAGATTGTACCTTTAATCATATCTCTGGCTATTGGCGTTGCGGTTCGATTCTTTGTTCCTAAACCCGTTGAGGTGACCCCACAAGCATGGCAATTGTTGGCAATTTTTTCGTCCACTATCGCTGGACTTGTTTTGAGTCCTTTGCCAGTTGGGGCATGGGCGTTTATTGGTCTTACAGCCTCAGTTGTGACTAGAACTCTCAGCTTTTCCACTGCTTTTAGTGCGTTTACTAATGAGGTCATTTGGTTGATTGTGATCTCTTTCTTTTTCGCTCGTGGGTTTGTCAAGACAGGGTTGGGTGATAGGATTGCTACTTATTTTGTGAAATGGTTGGGGAAGAGCACTTTGGGATTGTCTTATGGATTGACCATTAGTGAGGCATTTATTGCCCCTGCCATGCCAAGTACTACTGCGAGAGCTGGTGGGGTGTTTTTGCCGATTATATCGTCATTGTCGTTGTCTGCTGGTAGTAAACCAGGGGACCCTTCTTCCAAGAAGCTTGGATCCTATCTTGTTCAGTCCCAATTCCAAGTTAGTGCTCTTTAGCAATTTACGAATGAGATTCTGTGAATGCTCCTCTAATTTGAATAGCTTCGTAATCTAGTTTAAATCCTGGTATTTAATGTGGTAAGAATGACTGTATTTTCCAGTTGTTGACTGATTGATTCACTTGTGCATCGATTAAAAGGTGTAATATGACTGTTTGTTGGTGATCACTATTTTTGAGGTTGGTTTTTGAATTATGAGTTTGTAGATGAATTGTAGTTTTTAATCTAGAAACTTCCTCTGTGCATGGCTTCTTTGAGCTCCACTTTATGAGGAATTCCTTCTATTTGTGACTCTACACGGTAATTAAAAAAAAAAAGAACAGGTTTTACTAATGTTATTCTGCCACAAGCAGTTCTCCCCAATGCTAAAATTGAAAGTGCTGATCCTTCAAGCATTTTATATTGTGAGATGTGGTCTCAGACTTGTTTAGTCATTTGCATTACGGCCTGGATACAGAAGAACTATATTGAATGGTGAAATGTGCTAATAATAGATGCCAGATTCGCTTAGGGAATTGCACTTAGGATCTGGTAACAGAAGTACTATTCAGAATGTCCATCCTTATTTGAATTTGATCTCACTATGGAACTTATAATGGAACAACATTCAGGGTAATTACTCCATTTTATTGCTAAATGCAAGAAGTGGGTTTTTATGAATTACAATATTGAAACTTTGATCAATTGAAGGGAAAAACAAAAACTTTCTTGTTTGGTGCAACTGCCGATGCGTATGTTGTTATCGAGAAGTTTTGCAATCATCACAGTCTCTTGATGCATTACTTGTGCATAAACTTTGTTTATTTTCTGATTTTGAATGTCAAGTATTTCATTAGTTGATACAACAATTCCTTACAACATATCATTTTATATAAGACTTCATAAGTTTCTTTTCGTCTTCCTGTTTTCTGTATTATTGTTAACTTTTGTGACTTTTATATGATTGTTTACAGTCTGCTGCAAACTCTAGTGCTCTTTTCTTAACTGCTGCAGCTCAAAACTTGCTATGTCTCAAATTAGCTGAGGAGCTTGGGGTGATAGTTTCAAATCCTTGGATTTATTGGTTCAAGGCTGCTAGCTTGCCAGCAATTATTGCTCTTCTTGCTACACCACTTATCTTGTATAAACTTTATCCTCCTGAGACCAAAGATACTCCAGATGCCCCTGCCATTGCTACGAAGAAACTAATGCATATGGGTCCTGTGACAAGAAGTGAATGGGTTATGGTTGGTACAATGGTTCTTGCAGTTTCTTTATGGGTGTTTGGGTAAGTCATATCTCATACATACTATCATTGGGTTGAATTGAGCATAATTTAAAGAACAGAGGTTGCTTTTAGTTGGACCATTTATTTGACTTCCCTAATTTGATCTGTGCACGCCACCCTTCCAAATCAACCATATCACCCCAAACTTGGTAATTCAATAGGAAATAGCTGCGTAATCAGCTTTCTTTGACTTTGCAGTATACTTCCTTACTGCCTTTTTTGACCTTTAGTTTTACAATTTGGTGCATTTTGGTTCCTAATGGTACTTAAAAGTCAAATGCCTAATGTAGCTTGGATCTACCAACTCTATGTGATGTTTTAAACTTTCTACCTATAATTTGCTAACTGGTATTTTTAACATGGCAATTGTCATCTTCCAGGTTGGTGATTCTTGCAACTATGAGGTTGGGGAAGAAAATTTTTCTTGTTGGGACTCTTAACTATTTGATTAATTAATATATTTATAGAATATCAAAAGTTATAAAAGCATGGAACCGATAATTTGCAATATGAACATTTTTGGAATACAACATCCATGCAATTTTTGAGTTTGTGTTTGACACACTGACACTGATCACATAATTATTTTCTTATTAAGTAGGCCAATGGATTATGTTTTTCAAAGAAGGAAGGGGAATCATAATTAGCAGAATTTTGCTAATGCGAGAATAGGACATTGCAGATGTCACTTTCTGTGCATATATGGGCTTCTAATATCTGATATTACTTGCATGTTGTGCAGGGATGCTGTTGGCATACCAAGTGTTGTAGCTGCAATGATTGGCTTATCACTCCTCCTTCTTTTGGGGGTCCTTGATTGGGATGACTGCTTGAGTGAAAAATCAGCATGGGATACATTGGCTTGGTTTGCTGTTTTAGTGGGCATGGCTGGCCAACTTACAAACCTTGGTATAGTGACATGGATGTCGAATAGTGTCGCCAGTTTGATTCAGTCACTCTCTTTGAGCTGGCCTGCAGCATTTGGTCTTCTTCAGGCGGCTTATTTCTTCATTCACTATCTATTTGCGAGCCAAACTGGACATGTCGGAGCTCTATACTCGGCATTTCTTGCCATGCAGATAGCAGCCGGGGTACCTGGAGTGCTTGCAGCTCTGGCTTTGGCTTATAATACAAATCTTTTTGGTTCTATTACACATTATAGCAGTGGCCAGGCAGCTGTATACTTTGGAGGTCTGCCCTCTTTTCTTTAATGCTATGCATATAATCCTTCATGCTTTATATTATACAGCCTTCTTTCGACAGCAAACCAATGTTAGCTCATTAGCCCAGTTATTCCTTGCTTTCTATTTCCTTTTATAGATGGACATAGATGTGAGAAGAAGAAAGTTGAATCTCTCACAACACTAATTGAATATCACATGACACTTTGATACTTGAATTCATTTATTTTCTTTTCCTCATAACTACTTCCAAATTGCTTCTTTTCATCCATTAATACATAGTTTTCATGTATTTTTCTGGTAGTCTGAGAACTCATCAGATGTTAACTTTCATTTTTCAACAGCTGGATATATAGATCTCCCGGACGTATTCAAGATGGGATTCGTGATGGCTGTATGTAATGCCATCATCTGGGGAGTGGTAGGAACTTTTTGGTGGAAATTTTTGGGGCTCTACTGATTGCTGCTTTGCCATGTAAGTAAGAGTTTGAGATTCCATTACACAGGATGTCCTATTTCAAGGAACATTGGGTTATTTCAAAGGAAATTTTGAGTTTATTGTTCAACTTTTTCATCAGATTTTCGTTGATAATGTGGATTGAATTCAACACATCAATACCATTTCACTTCCTTTTGTCTCTGCTTTCCATGACATGTTTATCTTCTGTGAATCTATCTAAGACCATTCACTTCAAAAACCCCTGCCCTTTGATTTCCAGTTTGCAATGGCCAACAAGAGAATGTGTAGTAAATTGGCAGTACTCACTTATTGGACAGTGTATGGAACAGAACTTTTACCTAATAACAACAACTGAGTAGGAATCTTTCTGATGCGTCGATTGTAGAGAGAACTAGTAATACGCAGTCTTATCTCTGAATATTCGAGAGATCGTTTCCAAAAAACTTCTACTTAGTGGGGCATAACAACATCAGTAGTGACAAAACTGTTAAAAAAAGATGAAATATATATAATTCCTGTAAGATGAATGAACTCCTTTTCTTTTTTATAAGTTTTAATTCTATTATCAAATAGTATAGTTTCATTACTTAAAAGAAAGATTCCTCGCTTAGTACTTCTTTCTCAAGTATTTTTCTGCAAGTTCTTAATAATCTTAATGATTATTTCCGTATTCATTAATATGTTATCTAATGATTATTATAGTGATTCAATCTTCTTCAATTTCATTAGTATCAGACTCAGCATATATAATCTTTTATTAAATAATAGTAACCATCCATTTCTTCTATTTATTTTAAATTTTTAATGAAGTATAAATTTAATTATATGTTTTTATACATCCAATTACACGCATTAAATAATTATAAACACTCTTGTAATAATAAAATTTCCAAATTTTTTGTATAAAAATTAAAATTAATACGATAATTTCTTGCTAAAAATAACAAATCTAAATTTAATCTAAATTTAAAGAAATAATTATTGACTGATTCAAATTGAAGATTTAAAATATTTTATAATTCAGGTAATTCATTTTTTATGAAAAAAAAAAGGATTTGACAAGTTTATTTTTACTCTTTAAATAAAA
>JANTPM010000001.1:27546282-27562747 GCA_025434745.1 Erythroxylum divaricatum
CTTGTCATTTGTTTTCAATAAAAAACATAAGATTTGTTCATTGTTAAGTTTTTATTATTAATTAAAATACTTTATACTTTATAAAATTAATTAATTTTCTCTTTAATCAAATTATATATTATGAAAAATAATTGGTAACTCTTAACATTAGGCATTTATAACAACAACATAATATTGGAATTTAATTAAAAAATGTAACCAGCTTTTACCGACGGGCAAGTATTTCATCGAAAATTTTGTAGTGATTTATTGATGGTAAATGTCACCGTCGGTTAATTAGTTGAATTTTTTTAGGTTATTACCTTAACTTTACTAACAAACATCAATCTGTTGCTAAATTTCACCGACAGAAATTAACTTAATACGTTCCGTCGTTAAATTCTTTTCGACGATGTCTTACCGTCGTTAATACATCTTCAACCGTTGGTAAAATACCGACGAAAAATTACCGTCGGTACTTTTAACTGCGACCCTTTTAGCGACATATTTTTCCGCCACCAAATTCCATCAGTAATTAATATTACTGACAAAAATTTCCGGTTTACAAAAACAATTTTCTGTCGGTAAATAAGTTATTTCTTGTAGTGAGAAAACATAATTACAATGAGTCACTTAATATGTGGTAGAATATCTCATATTGACTAAACATAAAAATGTTAAATGATTTATAAGTGGTAAGGGTCAATTATCCAAATGACTAGTTCTAGTCATTTTGACAACGGTTGACCCAAGTTCAATTATTGTTAATAGATTTTATACTTTGCCAATATTAAAAATTTCTAATATGATATCAGAGCAGGTTTGGTCTGGATTATTAATTTTTCGGTTATCCGTCTGGTTACCATTGCATTTATTTCAAATAACAACTAGATATCCAGTCCTAATTGCACCTAAGGGGGAGTGTTAGAATATTTCATATTGACTAAACATAAAAATATTAAAAGTTTATAAATGGTAAGGGTTAATTATGCAAATAACTAGCTCTAGTCATTTTAACAATGATTGATCCAAGCTCAATTATTGTTAGTAGGTCCTTTAACATTTTCATATTTAGTCAATATGGGATACTCTAACAATCGGGCTACAAAAATAGAAACTTCAAAGTAGAGTACATCAATTGATTAAAGCAAATCAACTTGGCTAAGTGTTAGTTGTTTTTTTTTTATGGCAATAAAGGTGGCACTTATCCAATTTACTAGATTAACTTTGAACTTTGCTAGACTTCAATGAGTCACTTCCATGTGCTTTGAAAGTAGATAATCCGACCAGTGTAATGATGTATATGATTAGTAATTGTCTTTCAGTGAATACTCAAAAAGGACAGTTCATTCTAAATATGTGGGACTTTTAATTTTATCCTAAAGAGGCCTTCCAAAATTAGCTATCCATTACTAATTCTCTCATCGCAGACTGCTTGAGAGGGTCATTTAACTCACTTGTATTTCATATGAGAATAATCATTTAAGGGGAATATCCCTTCTTTTTAGTTTTCCCTCTTGCTGATCTTTTTTGGAATTAGGGGAACACTCATGAAACCTTTTTTTTTTTAAATCTCAACGAGTTTGTTATTTTCTAGTTTTCTTAGCAGCAGGTTATTTGTTGGATCATTATCCAATAAGTCAGATTCATCGTCTAGCTCTTCTTCCACTTATTGTGAATTTTGGGTATAAGTTATTTCTTTTCTTCCTAGTTATCAGGTTTCTTTAACGGAAAGGTGTGTTTAGATGCTATATTGGGCTTCCCACCTTCGGTATCTGGAGTATCTACTGTTGAGTTATCCAGATTCTCATTAGCAACAATTTGTATACCCACAACCTCATCATTATCCACTAGAAAAGAATCAACTCCCATTAATTCATCCTGCCATCCAATTTGAAAATTTTCCTGTAGGAACCTATTTCTTGGTTGAATTATGAGGTTTTTAGGGTATGTGGCCTTAATTTCATATTTTTCAATCCCCTTTATTTCACCTAACTTGAGAATAGGTAAATAATCAGGTAGAATAATATTCATTTTTACCTCCATACTTTTTTTTTTATACCCAATTTGCTCCATTATGGATGTTTGAGCATCCATACAGAGAGGTTTAGCTAAAATGCTTGCTAAAAAACTCAATATTTCAATTGTTCAAAATTCTAGTGGCAAATTATGAAGTTTCACCTATTTGAGAAAAAATTCCACACATTCCCTGTTAAATCCTATCCCAAGTTTCCACTTCTGAATAAATATGAGTTGGCCCTATATGCCAAGGTCTCATTTCTAGTATTTTATTCAAATTACCATCAATAGTAAATTTAAACATAATAATGTCATCATTCATGAGCAAAGTCTTTTTTCCTAACCTTCTTATCCCATCTTGCAGTGGCCCAGGTATTAATAATTAAAAATGCAGGCCTTTTACTCTAGAACGATCATTCGGTGAACTGGCAACACTATCGTTCATAGCATATGGGTAGTATTTCAGACGGATATTATTGTTTTAGGACTTAATAAGAACTACCCACCTTTATCATTGCCTCACTAATTTCTGAGTTCTCATTCCTTTATTTTGATAAACAACAGGCCATGCGCTGCATGTGACTTTTTGTCTCGGATTATCGCCTATACTGTCCTGTCTTCTCAAAATAAGTCAAAAGTGCTCACTTAATTAATTAGATTAGGTGAGGATGAAAAGGAAAAAGGAATAGATGCACAAAATTCTACAAAGAAAATCTTTTGGTAATCAACTTAGAATTTGGTTACCTGGACTAAATTAGTCTTAAACATTACAAAAAAAATAGTATCATTTTCGTATCTTGAAAATAAACTTTTTTTTTGTTCGAATAAAAAAAAGTCATACAGAGGTAATTTATAAATAAAAAATGTACATAATTCATCTAAACAAAATTTGTGAAAAATCACTACACATAAGAAATAATTCATTCGATCAAATTAACAGAACTTGGAACAAAACTATCAAAAATTGTATTATGGAATAGATTATAAATTGTTGTAACACTAAGCACAACTTATGACGCTGTAATTTGACAAGTTTTTTAATTTTAAGCTAGAATATTTGAAGCCATTCACTAATTTTTACTGGGAGAATAGGTAGAGAAATTTGGTGGAGGATTAATATGTACTACAGAGAAGGCTGGTTGAATTTGTGATGGGTCATAGGAAGAATTGAAAATTTTGTTTCTAAATTACATGTAGCAAAAATGATAAATGGTATGTGATCAAGTTTTTTTTTTTTTTTTACAAATTTGACATTTTGAAAATCAGCAATTAAATTTGGGTCGGAAGGTGAAATTGCGAATTGGGTTGCTTAATTGAATTGGACTATAGAGGCTGGGTTGTTGGAGGTGTGGATTGGGCTAGTGATAGTGGGTCTGGTGGGCCTGATGTGATAGTTGGATTTGTGTGGGTTGGTCTGGGCCAAGGCCTGAAAATTTATGTAATGGCTCGACCCTAGTTTGGATTAAATGAAGACCTAAATTGGTTTTGTTGTCCCAGACTATCGTTACACTGGTTGTAAGAATTGGATCTGCCGCCACTGCCGTCATTGAAAGGGCGGGCGACATCTACGTTTTTTTTTTTTTTGGGTTAAGAATCAGGGTTAGCGCCCAAAATAAGAATTACAGTATTGCGCACGGGGTAGAGTAAACCCAACAACATCAGCAAACAAAAGTGAGGTGAGACCCTCAACAACATCATAAAACTAGTGGACACTCATAAGTAGCCGATAGCTATAAGTTGCTAACCAATCCGCACACCGATTACCCTTTCAAAAAATATGACTAACGCGTATCACCCAATACGTATCACCCAATACCTAGACAACAATTCCTTGAGCAGTGAAGGCTATGTCTGATGGAGTTTGATAGAGGCACAACAGTCATTGCTCGTGAAACAACAGTTTTGCTCACAGGTTGAAGAAGGAAGGAGGTGTTTCACGATTCTCCATTGTGATGACAAAAGATTCATATTAAAGGGGAAGTTATATTTGTATTTGATTCTATCTTAATCAAATGATGAAATCATATGTGATTTTATCTAAACTAAGATGACTTAGTACAAAGACGAGTTTATGTAATATAATTACAACAGAAAAGATTAGGAAGAGGAAGATGTTCTATTATCAATAAAATAAAGTTTCCTCCTTAATTTATCACACCAATGGGCCTTATATTCAGTTATACGTCACCATACATACAAACAGAACCCAGTTTTGTGTTTTTGCTTCTAATTTTCCGATGATCAAACAAAATTAAGAAATTAAACAAATCGTCTTCATGAAGTAACAAAAGGTCAATAACTGTGTTTTTTCATAATGAAGAACCTTTTCAATCTGAACATAAAAGAAGACGAGGAAACTGTGATCTAAAAAACAGAATTTATAATTAGAATATGTAACGGTGAGACTGAGTTGACGGTAAAAAAATATTTATTTTTTAAAAATATTAATTATAAAATAAAAATTACTGAAAGATTATAAATAAATTTTAAAAATTAATATATTAATAATAAGCTTAATTATTAATATATTAATTTAACACATTAATAAGGGTAAAAGTTTTCAAATTAATTAATTAATTAGATTAGACAAGGAGATGAGAATAGCATAGCAGTTGTCGATGAAAAGGAAATAGGGTTGAAAATGGACTATGATCTTAAATTTAAATATTTTTAATGTGTCAATTTATAGGTTAAATCAGGCCTAAATTAATTTGAAGTTCAATTTTTAAGTAAATTACATGTTTAAGCTGCCCGACTTGTTACCATCCTTTTACAAAATTCTACTCTCTATCCAAATATTTGACTTTAGACATAATAATAACAGTATCTAATTTGATAGAAAATCTTTTGGTAATCTAATTAGACATTGGTTAATTGGACTAGATTAGCCATAAACTTTCTTTAACCATTAATGCCAATATTTTAAAAATTAATCAAAAGTTAATTAGTAAGACAAGAGATTTAAAGATTAGAAGATTTAACACATTCATAAAATTACTTAAAGTTTAAATAAAATTGAAGAAATTAAAATAAGATTGAAAAATACTGATTTTAATAAGATTGAAAAATACTAAAGTAGAGAGTCCAGTTGGCTTGAAATAAAAAAAGTAAATTTGGAGGTTCCACATAAATCTTGCAATCTGCTACAAGGATGAATCAATTTCTTGATTTCCTACCTCTTGCATTCAATATGGATCTTATTCTTTTAATCATTCGATCTGCCAGGCCAAATGTGAAGCAAATGATGGTAGAGAGGACAAAGCCAGCTGCAACTCCTGTTCCAAACGGCAACCCTAAAATATCCATGTGTTCATTGGAAGACCAATCGGGGTTCTCGACAGGATGACTTTGGGTAAGTTTACAGGGAATGAAAATTTCTCCGCAAAGACCCTTGTTGCCTTCAAAGCTTGCATATGGGAAAGTCATGAACTGGCCGCCTGTTGGTAACTGTCCCTGCAGTTGATTGTATGCTACACTGAACTTTGATAGAAAGCTCAACTTTACCAGTGAATTGGGTATTTGACCAGACAAGAAGTTATGTGACAAGTCCAAAATTTCTATGCCCACCATGCCTGATAAATCATCTGGAATCGATCTTGACAGACAGTTATTCTTTAAATTTAGAACGCGAAGTCCGATCAATTTTCCAAATGCTGGCCAAATTTGTCCAGAGAGATTGTTGCAACTTAGATCCAGGGTTGCTGGCAGGCTCCCTAGGCTGTTATATGCCAATCCACTGTTCTGTTGTTGCCTCCTGTACATAGGAACTTCGGCAAGCATCCCTTCTAATGTGATACTTCTTTTGGTGAGAGCTTTTAGTTCTGTCAAGCTTTCAGGCATGTTACCAGTAAAGGAGTTATTTGACAAATCCAAGTAGAATAGATGTCTGAAATTACCCAACCAGATTGGCAGAGTTCCACCCAAAAGGTTCCAAGACAGGTCTAACACCTGGAGCTCTTTGCAATCATTCAACCATAGCGGAAGTGATCCTCTAAGGCGGCAGCTGGCAATGACAAGTGCCTGGAGGTTTACAAATTGCAAATTCATGTCAGAAGGAATTTGCTCGCCCTTAAAATTCAAAGTAAGGACGAGTATACTTAAGTTTTTGCAATTCTCTAGAACGTCAAGAGCTCTTTTCAGATTTACGAGGCTGTTATTTGAGAATGCAACAAGTGTCAGGGCCTGGAGATTTCTGAAACTGTTTGGAATCTCACCTTCAAGTTTGTTGCGGGCAAGGTTAAGGGTACGCAAACTTTTGCAGGAAGACATACTTTCAGGGATTAGTCCATCGAAATGATTTCTACCAAGATTCAAGGAGTTGAGATGTATCATTGCTGAACAGTTGAGATTTAACGGACCACTTAAGGAGTTGTTACGCAAGTCGAGGGCAACAAGCGATGGGGAATTGACTAACGATTTGGGCAAGTTCCCACTCAAGTTATTTGAGTTTGCAGAAAAGTGCTCAAGCTTGCCAAGATTCTCAAAAGCATCAGGAAGTTCTCCAGAGATCAGGTTGGTGGAGAGATCCAACTCCACCAAGTTAGAAAGATTTTTTATTCCAACGCTTACAGGCCCAGAAAACCAATTCTCTTGAAGATGCAACTGGTTTAAAAGTTTCAGCTGCAACAGAATCTCCGGGAAACTGCCTGAGAGATTGTTGCCATTCAGGAAAAGTTGCAGGAGAGAAGTACATGACCCAAAATTTGATGAAATCCCACCACTAAAACGATTATTCCCCAAGTCAAGAACTTGGATATTAGGTGAATTCTCACAAAGTGCAGCATCAGCAGAACCATTAAAATAATTGGTTGAAATGTTAAAATAGCGGATTGAGGGTAAATCAATACCTTCAAATACTGGGCCTACCAAATTATTGCTGCTCAAGTCAAGAACTTCTAAATTCTGCAGACGAAACAAATTGGGAGGAGGGTTGCCATAAAGGAAGTTGTGGGAAAGGTTCAGTGTTCTCAGCTGATCCAGACCCCCTATAGATTCACAGATTCTTCCTGCAATTTTTTTGTTTCCAAGGTCCAGACTGACTACCCTCTTGCTTGAAACAGTACTGGAGTTATCACAAGTCACACCATTCCAAGTACAACAATCCTCGGTGCTTTCCCAGCCATCAATCTTCGAAGTCAGACAGTTGGAGATGCCATTCAGGGCTGTCAGGTCATTGGAATTGCATGCCATTGCCATTCTGGTGTGTAAATGGAGAGCTACTACGATAACAGACAGATAGGTGTGTGAGATAGCCATGGCTGTGTTATGTGGGCATGGAAGAGGAGAGCAAGTGTAATGTGGAGATGGTTGCTTGTCGTTGTAGTAGATCCGTCTCCAATTATTTAATCAAGTAAGCATTTACTGTAGATGTGTTCTTGTGGCAAGTCAAGTGTCAACCACTAAGTACGTGATCTTTCATTTCATGTTGTCCGAAACTTTACGTAATTGACGAGTCAATAACTGTATCATCAATTTTGTAATAAAAAACCAAAACAACAAGAAGAAAAGTTGAAACATGGATTTGAATATACGTTTAATTTTCTGACCCCGTGTCCCACAGCAAAAGCATGTTGAAATTTTGAAGAAAGAAGAGAAGATGAAAGAGATGGGATTGAATAAGATAAATTTAAACAATAATTAACACTCTCATACTTTTATTATCAAACTTGGTTATTTTATATAGGCAAAATTTAAACAATTAAAATAAAATTTTCAGCCACCAAATCTAATTTATAAGATAACATTAGATATAAAATATTAGATATAATTTACGACTTATTCTAAAATAATCTAAGACCTATTCTAAAAGAATTTAAACAACTTTAAATTTTGAATTAATTCCCAACATCTTTTGCTTATTTCATGTTGTTTTGCTCAATAACTAATCTTGTTCTTATTCCGTGTAAGAGCCTTTAGAATTGGAATCTGGCCAGATTAAAAAATTCTCAATGAATAATCTCTTAATATTGGCTTCATCTCTATAATGTAATCCACCTCCTTATTGCTTAAGTTTACAATCCAGAAACGAAACAAAAACATGACCAACATCCATTTGGTTTCTCTATGTTTAGATTATTCAAAAGGCAAAACTCAATATCCAACCATAAGCATATGATTCTTTCAAATTGAGGTTTAGAGACTTCTAAGTTTCTAATTTTCTAGGTTCAAAACTTAGTCAAATTTTTAGAAGAAATTATGGATTTAGAAATTTAAGGTGTGAAAGTGATAAAGAAGCTTTCTTCAAAATCTAAACGACGTCGTTTCAATTTCACCATGAAACGACGCCATTTTATTAATCAAACAACCTCCTCTTAATGACACCGACGTGTCTGATTAGTGAGGGCCCATTGACATGTGGCAATGCAATGACAGCATAGATAATGATGAGGCTAACGTTAGGTTAGAATTCAAACAAATTGAAAATTTTTACATTTTATTGCTACTTTTTAAAAATCGGGCTATAATTAAAAAATTGACAAAATTTTGATATTTTTTTAATAATTAACCCTAAAATCTATAATAAATATAAACATTTCAAAAAAAGTTGAATAAAATATAGTAACGGGCACATACAGATATACATATTTTAAAATAATAAACACAAAATTGAAAAGAACCTGAAATTGAACAAAATTTATAATAACTAAAAAATAATTTTTTAATACAATTTAGATTTCAACGTATAACGATGAATTAGATTAGGTGGGAATTTAATAAATTTTATCATCTAAGCCTAACCCAAAATTTTATTAAGTCTAATTAATGCAATCCAAGCGGATTTAAATTACTATAAAATAATTTCATTTTTATACAGTTGGCTAAAACAATACTACTTTGAATAATTATATTAAAACGATGTTGTTTTAATAAAAGATTCTTCATGTTTAAATTGATTAAAAATTAGATTAATTCAAATTTAACTTCGATCGAGACTAAATTAGAACCGAACTTTAATTGTAAATCGTTAGTCACATGTCAACTTTATTAGGAATTTAAGAGATGGGCATGAAATAATAGAATGGATTTTTGCAACACAGAGAACCCACAACAGGGCCATGCCATCCCCATCTGTTTTTGATACCAATGTGCGAATAATGCGTGACGCAATGTTGAATCCATAGCTACTGCGTCATCGAGCGCTACTAGTAAAGATCACACATGCTTTTGTGTTCTTAATTTATTAGAATCGGTTGCCAAGTGAAATAAGCAAGGTATATGATGTGACTACCCCTAAAGAAGGTCGAAATTTTTTTAAGAATTTTATAAAATTTCTTAAATTACAAGAAAGTCTTATCTCTTTTACCTTAAATCACACTTATATATATAGATATTGCTACTTTGAGTATGATATGACAGCCAATTTGTGGATTGACCAATGTCAATAGGTAGTGTAATCCTATTCTTTTTGACACTTAAACAAGTTGGACCACGCAAAGAAAGTAAAGTTGCTCGTGAGTTGGCTCTGCAATTTACTTACACATGGTTTTATTCAACGAAAGTGGATTGAAACTTGCAGGTTTCTGTTAATTGATTTCATTACTCTTCCCTTATCATCATCAATTCTGTTGCCTGGCCATAAGTGGTGTCATTGGTCTACCAGAAAAAAAGATAGCTCAAAAGTGTTCTTTTCGAGTTTTCAATGAAGGCCAAAAGGCCAAAACCTGGACTTTGCTAAAATATTGCTGAAGCAACTTGTCGAAAGAGGGTTTGATTGATACAGAGATTGAATTCAAAAGCGTCCTTTCTGAGTTTTCAATGAAAGCCAAGCCATGGACTCTGCTAAACTGTTGCTAAAGCAACATGTCAAGAGAGGGTTTGATTGTTAAATGACCGTTTCACAACAATAGCTTAAGTTGTTTTGTAAAGTCAATTTAATTAGTTTTGTAAATTTACTAATACACCAATCTCAAATGAAAGCCTTTTGAATTCAAAACTTGCACATACTCATTTTATCTTGTGCTAAATAATAGGTGGATAATAAGATTTGAACTCACGATCACTTGATAACAAATGCTCTGATACTATGTTAAGTGATTGTTTCATCACAATTACTTAATGCTTCTAAAAGGTTGGAAACTTAAGAGGCTTGGTTAGAATGTTAGCGATCTAGTCTTCACTCATGCAGTAAATAATTAAGATCAATGACTCCGTCATTTGCGAGATCCCTCAAGAAATGATACTTCATATCTATATGTTTGCTTCGACCATATAAAACTGGATTTTTTGAAAGCTTTATTGCTAAATTGTTGTCACAATAAATCTGAGTAGGTCCATCCTCCTTAAAATTTAACTCTTTGAGAATCTTCTTTAGCCATATAGCTTGACAAGCACAAGCTATTGCGACAACAAATTCAGCTTCTGTGGATGATAATGTAACAATAGGTTGCTTCATTGATGATCATGAAAGAGCTTCTGTCCCCATCATGAAAACGTACCCAGATATGTTTTTCCGATCATCTAATCTCCATCATAATCACTATTTGTAAAGTCAAACAAATCTGACATTTCTCCATTCTTATATAACAGCCCAAACTCCTTAGTACCTCGCAAGTACCAGAGAATTCTTCTTGCAGCCAAGAGATGAATCTCTGTTGGACATTCCATGTGCATACTAATCACACTTACAACATATATTATATCAGGTCTTGTTGCTGTCAAATACATTCAACTCCCAACTATATGTTTGTAAAAAGCGTCGTCAACCTTTTTTCCTCTATTGTCTTTGTTTGTCTTCACATCAAACTCAGATGGAGTATTTATAGGATTACAATCCTTCATCTAAAACTTGTCCAAGATTTCTTGTAAATACTTATTTTGAGAAATAAAAATTCTAGCAGAGGACTGCACCATTTCAATGCCAAGAAAGTAATGCATCATACCAAGATAAGACATCTCAAATTTGACCATCATGGATTTCTTAAAACTTCCAAACATGGCTGTATCATTTCTAGTGTAGATTAAATCATTTACATATAAGAAAACAATGAGCATTTTCCCTCCATTCTCATTATTTATAAAAAGTGTATGATCATAAGGACATTTGTGAAATCCTTTTTCAAAAAATAAGTTTCTATACGATTATACCAAGTCCGTGGAGCTTGTTTTAATCTATATAGAGCTTTCTTTAACTTATACACTTTATGCTTATTGCCAAGTTTTACATAACCATCAGTTTGATCAATAAATACCTTTTCTTTCAAATCTCCATAGAGGAATGTTGATTTCACGTCTAACTAGAAAATAGACCATACGCTTTGAGCTGCCATAGCAATCACCAATATGATTGTGTCATGCCTTGCAACCGGAGCAAATACTTATTTATAATCAACATCAAACTCTTGCTTATATCCTTTAGCCACCAAACGTGCCTTGTACCTGTCAACTTCACTATTTTCCTTCAGCTTTGTCTTGTAAATCCACTTTACATTAATTGTCTGCCCTATTGGAAGGTCACATAGCTCCCATATTATTTCTTTCAATAGTTGTAATTTCAGCGTCCCTAGCCTTTCTCCATTTTGGTTCTTTGACAACCATTTTAAAAATGGTAGGATCATAATCTGAAAGCAGAGCAAAATGTGTAAGTGGGTCACACCTTGGTCAACTCCAACTATCTCATAATTTTTCATCCATGTTGGTCTTCTTCCAACTCATTGAGGTCTTTGTGATTCAGCTACAAGTGAGCTTTGATCAACTATTGGAGAGTGACTTCCTCCTCTTGCTCATTCTCCATAGGCTGCTGTCCTTTCTCATTATCGTCAAAATCTGTTGGAATATTTTCTTTAACAATATTACGATTCCATGGCCAGGTGCCTTTTTAATCAAATACCACATCACGACTAATGATAATTTTCATGGTGCTAGGATTGTATAATTTATAAGCTTTTGACTGATCACTAACACCAAGAAAAATGCAATTTTCTCCCTTGTTGTCTAACTTCCTCCTCTTCGCATCTGGAATATGGCCATAGGCAATACACCCAAAAATTTGGAAATGATCTACAGTAGGTTTCCTTCCGCTCCATGCTTCTTCTGATGTCATATTCTGAACAACAAGTGTAGGACTTCTATTCAATATATGAATGCTCCAGTTTACTGCTTCAGGCTAGAAACTTTTTGGAATGCCACTTGTTGCCAAAAAGCTTCGCACGATATTCATAATAGTGCGGTTCTTCCTCTCGTATACACCGTTCTACTGGGGTATATAAGCTGCTCTAAGTTGCTTCTTGATTTCATGGCTCTCACAAAAAAATCACAAATTCATGTGAGTTATATTCTCCACCGTGATCCGTGCGAAGAACTTTTATTGGGTTAACAACTTCTTTGTCAACAAGTTATTTATAGCTTTTAAAAGCTACAAAACTTTAGATTTTTCTTGCAAAAAATAATTCCATATCTTATGACTATAATCATCAATGAAGGTAATTATATATCTTTTACCTCCACTAAAATGCGGTGTTATTGGATCACAAATGTCAGAATGAACAAGCTTCAATGCCTTCTTTGCTCTCCAAGATTTTCTTTGTGAAAACTGATTTCGGTGTTGTTTGCTAACAACACATTCTTCACAAACTTCATAAGGAGCTGCAATTTAAGGAAGACCCATTACCATGCTCTTCTAGTGTTTTCAATCTACCAAAATTCATATGACCATAGCGAAAGTGTCATAGCCATGCCTTATCTTTCAATTTTGCTAAAAAAATTGAATGACCTGTATTGTGAAGATAAAGTGGGAACATACGATTCGCCGTCATGTTAACTTGAGCAATCAAGCCCAACTTTGCATCTTGAATCTAACATGCTCAATCTTTGATAAAAATTTCGTATCCTTTTTCTTGTAATTGACCCATACTAAGCAAGTTAGTCTTTAAATTTGGCACAAAAAAAACATTAGCAATAGTGTGAGTGGAATTTCCTTTTGTTTCGATTTTTACTTTTCCTTTTCCCATAACAAAAATTATGGAGATGTCACCAAACTTAACAAAGCTGTGAAAGGATTCATCCAAGTCAAAGAATGCTTCATTTTCTCCACACATATGGTTGCAGCAAAGTTAGTTTGATCTCCACTTTGTTTATTCAAATCAGTTCAACATTCTGATTTATAATGGCCATACCTATGACATCTGTAACATTCAACATTGGACTTGTCTGCTGACTTTGATCTATAAGTTGTTGAGTGGTGGCCTCCACGTCAGCTACCTCTTTAATCTATAAGTTGAAATTGACTATCATGATTTTGATGATGATTTTATTGTTGGTTCCCATGATCATTGTTGTTTTTTCCTTCTCTACCTTGACCTCTGTCTCGTCCTCATGCTCTATTAGCTCTATTAGGTGTAGAGTGATTTTCTGATAAAGCCTTCAATGCTTGCTCTTCTTTTTCCTGCTGGTTAATTTTTTGCTCATGAACCAACAAAGAACTTTGTAGTTCATCAATTGAAAGTAAATTAACATCATTAGCTTCTTCTATAGAACAGACATCAAAATTAAATTTTGGTGTCTAGCCGATGTTGTTGTATGAGGGGTAGAGACATAAAGTGCCCCCAACAGATCAAAATCCCTTCTTATTCAATTAGGAGATGATATGAGCGTTTTTAATAGAGTTGGAATAACACCCACCTTGTTGTTTAATGTGGTGTCGGTGTTTTTTTAGCTTATTTTGTTTGTGTTTTCTGTGTACTAGCAATCCTTCGAAACTTTTTGAATTTTGTCCTTAAATCTGAAAGCAAATGTTGAATGATTGGATCCTTGGGGGCTTCTTGAGGAAACGGAGATAAGAGAATGTGGGTCTGAGTATTGGCGAGGCATGTGCTTTCAAAGTGCTTTGTGTAGATGAAATTTCCTATCAAAATAGTGTGGTATTGCTGGAGCTGCTCTTGGAGTTAGTTTCTGAAGATAACTTTGTGGGACTCCATCACCGATGCCACTATCATTTACTACCAGTGGTTTCCCACGATCATCAACTAAGTATGTATTTACCCATTCCTCAGTTACTCTCCATGGTCCTTTAAGTGGGAATACACTCACCAGCGGATCCCAACCATGAGTGAAGGTGAGGGTGGTAACTCCTGCCTTTGTACTTTTGGTATTTTAATTCCACGCTATAATCTGTTGTTATTTATAATTTGTAGTGTTGTTAGTTTGTCTTTCCCATGTATTCTGTGTGGTATGAAGCTCGTGATTTAGATTTCTGTTGAGGTTGCAACCAAAGTCAAATACATTTTTTTCTCCCTCGACGATCTTCTGCAAACATGGATTGGGTGTTTGGATTTAGTGAACAAGATAGATCAGGAACGTTGTGTAGGACGTTATTTAGGGTACTACTTTGGTAATCGCTATCTCCATTAACTTTTTCGAGCCCCCTGATAAGTCTATTGTCGTCAAAAAAGAAACCATCAGTCTTTTTCTATTGCTTCTCGTTACTACCCTGTTGTTTTATGTGACTTTCTTTATAAGACAAGGCTTTTTTTTTATTTAACGTGTTTTAATCAACATCCTCTAAAAATTTCTCTTTCTATAGACTCGCTCTTTGCCGGGCACAAAGACTATTTCTCCTGCTACTTCAGAAATCTCTCAATGAGCTCTTCAACTTTAACGAAAACATTGTGTGTTTCTACGGATATTTCTACTTGCACCACGTATTGTATTGTGCGGTTTTCAACAGATTTTCATGCTCTAATCAATTATGTCTTTTGTTTTCAAGATGGTATTTTTTGTACATTATTGAGGCTCCAACAAATTATTTATTATTTATTATTTATCTTAGTTTTATTTTATTAATATTTTGTTATTTTTAATTATTTATTGATTATTCTTATTATTATTATTTTGTTGTTGTGATGATGATGATAATGATGATGGATTTAAGAATTTTCTCAACAATGAGAACATCCTCTGTCTTGTCACCATGAATTTGCATTTTGTTAATGATTGCCGTCATTTGTTAAAAATAATCTGTAACTGATTCTCCTAATTTCATTCGAAGAATTTCAAACTCCGAACAAAATGCTTGAAGCTGTTGCCTCTTAGCCCTTGCCGTACCTTAGTACTTCTTCTTCATAGAATCTCAAATATGCTTAGCGGTGTCTTTGCAAAGAATAATTTTCAAAATTGAGCAATCAATAGCTTGAAAGAGATAACTCTTTGCTTTAAGATCCTTTAACTTCAGCCCTTAAAGCTCTATCTTTTGCACATTTGTCAGCACATCACCTGTTGTTGATTCTGTTACCCCAGAAACAACAACCGTCCAATATTCTTTGAACCTCAAGAAGTTCTCCATGAGCATGCTCTAATGGTCATCATAGTGACCATCAAACCATGGAATTGCAGGCTGTACAAAACTTTCAGAAGACATCAATGGAGTGGCTGGCTCTGATACCACTGTTATAAATAGAACATTAAAGAAAAAGTTTTTCATTGATTGATACAGAGATTGAATAACACAGCACGAAATTGTAATCTTAGCTCAAATACTACCTAACAAAGTGGAAAATATAATATAGATCAACCACGATATGAAAAGAATTCTAGGTCTGCTATGTTTTTAAATCACTTGAAGCATGACATTTAGAGACGGATTAGCTCAAGCAGAGGTTGGTTCAGGCTCAGTGACCGCAGCTTTTTTCTTCGCAAAGTATTCCTCAGCCCGAGCAAGATTCTTGGCCACTGATGGTTTCACCCATTTCTTTCTGCCAGGTAATACAGTAATTGAGCAGCCGGCAGCCTCAAGCTTCTCCTTTGCCGCTGACGAAAATGCACGAGCCTTGAAGTTCAGCTTCGTGTTTAATTCCCCATCTCCTAAAACCTTATCACATAAACAACCAATCAACTCCCAGTCTCTGCAAAAGCAGTATCATTTTAAACGAACTGACGTGTGATTTGGCACACCAGCTCTTTGTAAAACATTCAATAAGGGAATCTTATGTTTCTTATGATGTTCCAACGGTACGTAGAAGCAGTATTAGGGAATCACTGTAAATTATATGTGACAATGATCATATTGGCATTCTTATTTATCTTTTTCTGATGAAAATGATAAAGGACAATGCAATAAAAACTCTTTGATTGATTTCTCTTCAGTTTGCGTCTATAAACCAAAGAAATCTTCTGGTCAACTAAATATTTGAAAGTGCTGCTTTAGTGCAACCATATCAGCCAAGGCGTTTTGCAAATTAATCAAACGCAAGGGTTCAACTGATCGTAATTCACTACCACAATAATAAACTTTTATGGTTGGGAATAGAGTACTAAGTTTACATGCTAACTGCTTCAATACAAAGTTCAATATGCTCAACGAGAACAAATATGGGTTGTTTAACTGTTGTGAACGCTAGTATAAACAGAAAACACAAGCCAAATACAGAGCAAAAGGGAAATATCTGGTGGACTGATATTTGATTAAACCGTGGATTACAAAGTGTTCTTCAAAGGAAAATATGTAGCAACTAAGAGAAAGATTAACTAGAAAGGG
>JANTPM010000001.1:27592549-27603099 GCA_025434745.1 Erythroxylum divaricatum
GTATTGGGAGATTGGGTGAGAGGAAAAATTGTGTGATTGTAAGAATTTTTCACATAGTGGATTTTCTTCTCGGTGCTTGTGGTTTTTCTCCGATTTGGGAGTTTCCAAGTAAATTCTCTTGTGTTATTATTTTCTGATATTTTTGTCTATTAAATATCCTTGAGTGTGGGTTTGAAAGGTCTAGATTCCTAACATATACCGTGTCCGTGTCCACCAAATTTTAAAAGTTGATGTGTCTCCGTGTTCGTATCCGTGTCTTGTCCCGTGTCCGTGTCCGTGTTTGTATCCGTATCTATGCTTCTTAGGCGAGAGCAAAAGATTATGACAACGAGGGAGAAGGTGACAAACAATCACACTAAACAATGAGTTGGAGACGTGGGAATTAAAACCAAATGAGAGGAAGGGAGATAGCGGCAGTGACGATCATCAATGATAACAAAAATTCACGACAAGGGGCAGACATGATAGTGGCAATATAAATGACAGTCAGGTGATCAAGTCTTCAAATAACTAAAAAATAATTATAATTTCTAATTTTTTTTAATTTCTTATAATAGTCGTAAAATTAGATCAAATCTCAAGAGAATTAAATACTAGTTTTTAAATTTAAAATAATAAAATAAAGTAGAAGAGAACTAAACCCTAGTTTTCTAATTTCAAATAATAAAAAATAGAGGCTTTTGATTAATTAACTAAAATTAACAAGTAATCAAAATAAATCAACTATATAAAAGGAAGAAATTTAAGAGTACTTAATTTCAATTAAAGGGAAAGATCTCATTGCAATATTGATCATTGGTTTAAAAAGAATAATTTTCATAATTTAAGTAATTAGTCTAAAATATATTAAAATAGTCATAATCAGTTTCAAATTTTTCTAAATTAATTAATTCAAACCCAACATCTAAACCAAACTTATCATTAATTGACTGAGTATGATAATATTCCATATCAATTTAATAATAGCAATAAGTTTAGTGAAAATGATTAGATCCTAAATTAAATAATTGAGATAGCTATAACTATTCAACTAATTTTCTTATTTATCATTAGTTAATTATGTAAATTCTTAAACAATCAATTTGCTACTTGTACCAATCCTTTATGACAATTACGAATCATTAAATTCATGGATAGTCATATCAACTCAATTTGTCATATTAATCAATATCAATTATTCATGAAATATAAAAGCACAAAATAAGAAATATTTGAATTAAAACATAAATAAAAGTTTAAAACAAAACTTTACCAGGTTATAACTAGAGTTTTGAATCCCTTTGAATCATAATGTTCAAAAGTTTAAAACAAAACTTTACAAGGTTATAACTAGAGTTTTGAATCCTTTGAATCATAATGTTCAAATTTAGCCACACATGGCTTAAGTTTCAACCCCAAAAATAAAAAAAGAAAGATTAAGAGAAAAAGATAAAGAAATGAAAAGAGAAAGTTAGAGAGGTGAAAGATGTCTCTCCTATTGTTTTTCCTACTTTAAACCTAATCTAGTCCTATCTTACAAAGATTCCTATGTCAAAACAAATCCAAATCTTTACATAATAGGTATGGAAAGAAATTTCCTAATTAAACCCCAAGTCTTTAAGTAAATCTGGCATTTTGCATTAGCTCACTTTATCCATTGTAGTAATATGTCAACTTGTTTTTCAAAATTCATGATTTTTACCAATAATGCTCCAATTTGATCCAATCTTGACTTTTCATCTCCTAAAATAAAATAAACGTTAATTTTCATATTTAAGCATCAAAATATATCTAAAAAAAGATAATTATAATTAATATATTAAAATAACATCTTATCATCAGGAGATCACAATTTAGGGATAAAAAGATAATATATGAGACTGAGGTAAGAGTCATTAGAGATGAGAAAATGTTGGTCCTTTTTTCAATTTAGTTTTATTTTTATTTTAGTCCAGTATTAACCTGATTTTTATAATATTGGTGAGTAATTTCTAATAGTAAATTTTAGTAATATGAAATTCAACTCTGGTATAATATAGGTTTTGGTAGTGTTACTCATATTTTTACTTTGATTTGGAGCATGACTCAAACATTCTTTTTAAATGTTTAATCAACTAAAAATAATAAATAAGGGTGTTTTAGTTAAAAAGGTTTCAAGAGATAAAAATTTAAGAGAAAGTTTGAATAAGTCCTTTAATCAAATTTGTAAATTTTCTCTTAAGTGTTGTTCTTCGCTAAATAAATCTAAAATTAATTTAATAATATAATTTGAACCAAAATTTTAAATATGACATAAAACATGATTTAAAAACTATAAATTGATAACAATTAAATATAAAATACTAAAAAAGACAATAACAATAATCATTGGTCTCTTTTGGAATTTCTTCAAACATTATACATTAAATTTAGTTGTTTAAATATTTATTTTTATTTTTATATGATATATACATTCATATAATTTTTATAAATACATTAAACTATTGTTTAATATAATTTAAACATGCAATACAATATACTAAATTAACTATTGAATATAAACATAAATATTTATTAATATTCTTAAATTTAATTAATAAGTTATAAATATTTAAAATGCTTAATGAAATTTAATTATTTATCCCTTTTGAAATTATTTCGAACATTATAAATTAAATTCAATCATTTAATATTTTTTATTTATTTTTGTTCTTCATATAATGTATACATGTATAATAATTCATTTTAGGTTTTACAAATACATCCAAATATTATATATTTAATCTATCTATATATAATATTCAATATACATCTTTTTAGAGAGATAAGTTCTAGCTTCTCTCTTCTTCCCAACAGTTATGCATTGTTTGCATAAGTTCTACTCCTTGTCCTAGGTCTTCTCCTCGTCAGCAAATTCCTCCTCCTCTTTTCCTTTGTGTTAGTTGAAATAAATTTGTCATTTAGCTTAATTGTATAGTTAATAGAATTAGTTTCAAGTTTGTTATTTGTACAGCTGTATTTACCTATTTTCTAGGATCTATTCTTTCATTTTTGGTGGCTGAAAGCATGTATATAACCGATGTAAATGATTGATTCATTCAATGAAAAATCATTCCAACATTTTCCACATGGTATCAGAGACTTTTTCTTCCGCTCTCATTCTCTGTTTTCTTGATCTTTGAGATTTCATTCTCAGATCTTTGAAATTTTTTTTTGCCGATTCTATGGCTTACAATACTAATTCCAGTTATGTTTTTAGCCCTTACTATCTTCATCCTAATGAGAATCCATCTCTGGTTCTCGTTACTCCTCCACTTTTCAGTTTGAATTATTATCACTAGTCTCGAGCTATGAGAATGGCTCTCCTCTCCAAAAATAAGCTCCAGTTCATTGATGGAACTATTCCTGCTCCTCCGATCACAGATCCTCTGTTTCATGCTTGGGAAAGATGCAACAATATGGTAATTTCCTAGCTTAATCATTCAATCACTCCTTCTATTTTCAATAGTGTTTTATGGCTTGATAAAGCTTCTGAAATATGGACCGATCTTCGCGAACGTTTTTCACAAAGTGATCTTTGTCGCATTTCTGATCTTCAGGAAGAAATATATGCTTTTAAACAAGATGATAAAACTGTCACTGATTATTTTACTGAACTTAAAATCCTTTGGGATGAGTTGCTGCAATTTCGGCCATTGTCTTCTTGTTCATGTGATACACCTTGTACTTGTGGTGCTGTTACAACTTCTAGAACTTATCATAATCAGGACTATGTGATTTGTTTCTTAAAAGGATTGAATGATTCGTACTCTGTTGTGAGATCTCAAATACTTTTGATGAAACCTCTTCCTTCTATCAACAAAGTATTCTCTAAAGTTATTCGACAGGAAATACAATTATCTCTTGGTGCTTCTAAAGTGTTTGTTAGCAATACTGTTAGATCCACTGGTGATTCATCCAGGAAATCACAATCTTCTTATTCTTCTTCTTCATCAACTATTGATAAACGTTGGTGTACTTTTTTTTAACGACCGAGGCACACTATTGAGACTCGTTACAAGAAGAATGGCTATCCCTCTGGATCTAAGCCTCATCCTCCAGTTTCTCGTGCCCATAATGTTGTTTATGATGAACTTGATGATTCTATGGAAGATGCTAAATTTGTTGCTACTATGCCTGTTGGTCAATCATCTTCTGGTTCTGGTGTTATTCTCACTCAAGAGCAATATGATCAACTGTTTACCTTGCTCCATTCCACCACCTTAGCTGATAAGCCTTCAACCTCATCCATGACTCATGTTACCAATCACATCATGACAGATCCTGCTTCCTTATACACTCTTGCTGCCTCTGATGGTAAACCACTTCCCTCTTTTTCCATTGCTAAATTTTTGTACTGGATAGTTGACACAGGTGCAACAGATCACATCACACATTCCTTATCCTCATTTACCTTTTATAAACAAATTAAACCAATTTTTGTCACTTTACCAAATGGATCTAAAGTTGCTGCACATTTTTCTGGAACTGTCATTTTCAATGATCATTTAAGCTTGACTGATGTATTATATATACCTCAATTCTCTTTTAATCTTTTATCTGTTACCAAAATCACCTCTAATCTACCTTGTTGTTTTACCTTTCACAAAACTCACTGTGTTATACAGGCCTTACCATCTTGGAGGATGATTGGTACAGCTAAAGCACAACATGGGCTCTACACCATGGATAATCCTGTTCAACACTTTGCCTTTCCGCTACACAATGCCTTAACCGTTCCCACTGCTTCTTATGATATTTGGCATCATCGTTTGGGCCACATTTCATATTCAAGACTCAAGCTACTTGCTGGTTATATCCCTTCTCTTTCATTTCATGATAATTCTGCTTGTAAGACTTGTCATTTTGTTAAACACAAGAAACTTTCTTTTCCTGTAAGCCAGTCTCAATCCAAGGCTATTTTTGATCTTATTCATGTTGATATTTGGGGACCCAACACTGTTGTCTCTTTACATGGTCATCGATATTTTCTCACAGTTGTGGATGATTTTTCTCGGTTTACATGGATCATATTACTCAAAAACAAATCTAAAGTTCGAACTCATCTTCAAAATTTTTTTGCTTTGGCTAAAACACAATATTCTCATTCAATCAAAATCATCTGATCTGATAATGGAAGTGAATTTAATATGCCCTCTTTTTATGCATCTCATGGCACTATTCATCAAACATCTTGTACAGAAACCCCTCAGCAAAATGGCTTAGTTGAGCGTAAACATCAACATATTTTAAACATTGCTCGTGCACTTCTTTTTCATTCCCATTTACCTCAACTTTTTTGGAGATATGCTGTTCTTCATGCTATTTATCTTATCAATCGAACCCCAACTCTCTTACTTACAAACCTCACCCCATATGAAATTTTTCATAACACCAAACCTGATTTTTCTATGCTCAAGGTCTTTGGTTGTCTCAGTTTTGCATCTACTTTAACTGCCCATCGACACAAATTTGATTCCAGGACACGACAATGTGTTTTTCTTGGTTATCAACCTCATATTAAAGGATACATCTTACTCAATATAGAAACACGTGCCATCTTTGTTTCCCGCAATGTCACTTTTCATGAAACCATCTTTCCTTTTCTTCACCAAACTTCTTATGATCAAACTTCCCCAGTCCGGTTACTTGAACCTAACACAACCTATGATGAATCTCCTATACCACCACCTCCAAACCATCCACCACCACCAATACATCACCAACAATCTACCACTTCCTCTCGCCCTCAAAGATACCATCTACCACCCACTTATTTACAGGATTATCAGTGCTACAATACCATAGCTGCTGCCATTCATCTAGGTACACATCATTCTTTAGCTACTGTAATGTCATATCAACATCTATCACCATCACACTTACACTATACCTTAGCCATTACTGCATCCATTGAACCGCAAACCTTCAAGCAAGCCAGTAAATACCCACACTGGACTGAGGCAATGCAGGCTGAGATTAACGCTCTTGAGCATAATAACACTTGGATTATAAGTGATTTACCATCTGGCAAGACATCAATTGGGTATAAGTGGGTTTTCCGTGTGAAACATCGAGCAGATGGATCAATTGAGCGATATAAGGCTCGATTAGTTGCCAAGGGTTACACACAAACTGAAGGGGTTGATTATTTTGACACCTTTTCTCCAGTTGCAAAGATGACAACAGTTCGACTTCTTCTTGCTTTGGCTGCCAGAAATCAATGGTATTTACAACAGCTAGATGTTAATAACGCTTTTCTTCATGGAGACTTACATGAAGAGGTATACATGTTGTTTCCTCCAGGATTCAAACACCCTGATTCATCCAAGGTTTGCAAACTTCAGAAATCTCTTTATGGACTAAAACAGGCAAGCCGACAATGGTTTTCCAAACTTACTACTGCTTTGCTCTCTCTTGGCTACACTCAATCCACTGCAGATTACTCCATGTTTGTCAAGCAAGTTGCTAATGAGTTTACTGTGTTACTTGTCTATGTTGATGATATTATCTTAACAGGTAATTCATCCACTGAACTCTCCAATGTTAAATCATTTCTTGATCAAGCATTCAAAATTAAAGATCTTGGTAATCTTAAATATTTCCTTAGTCTCGAAGTTGCTCGAAGTACCACTGGTATTCATCTTTCTCAAAGGAAATATGCTTTGGAGATCTTGAAGGATTCAGGCTTCTTGAACTGCAAACCCACCAAGACGCCCATGGCGGTTAAATCGACCTATAAATTGACTTCCACTGATGGTGAGCTGCTCCCTGACATCACTGCTTACAGGCAACTTGTTGGTAAACCCATCTACTTAACATCAACTAGGCCAGATCTTTCTTATGTTGTACAATAGTTAAGCTAATACATGGATATACCCACTACACAACATCTGCAAGCAGCACATCGCGTTCTTCGATATTTGAAAGGCTGTCCAGGCTCTGGTTTATTCTATCCCGCCTCTTCTTCACTTCATCTTCGGGCCTTTAGTGACTCTGATTGGGCAGGGTGTCCTAACACGAGACGATCGGTCATTGGCTATTGCATCTTCCTCGGCAACTCTCTCATTAGCTGGAAAGCAAAAAAGCAACCTACTGTCTCTCGATCGTCATCTGAAGCAGAATATAGAGCTTTGGCATCGACTGTTTGTGAAATTCAATGGCTCCATTATCTGCTCGCAGGCCTTCATGCCCATGTTCAGTGTGCAACACCATTATTTTGTGATAACAATTCCACAATCTAGGTTGCTTCCAATCCAACTTTTCATGAACGCACCAAACACATTGAGATAGATTGCCATATTGTTTGAGAAAAAGTTCAACAAGGGATCGTGCATTTGTTGCCCTGTTCTTCTGCTACTCAATTAGCAGATCTCTTCACCAAGTCTCTGGCTGCTCAACCTTTTCGAGAAAATATTCGCAAGGTGGGAATGCTAACCATCCATTCACCAGCTTGAGGGGGGCTGTTAGCTAAAATAAATTGGTCATTTAGCTTAATTATATAGTTAATAGAATTAGTTTCAAGGTCGTTATTTGTACAGCTGTATTTACTTTTTTTCTAGAATCTACTCTTTGTTTTTACTAGCTGAAAGCATGTATATAACTGATGTAAATGATTTGTTTTTCACTTTTTTTCTAGAATCTGCTCTTTGTTTTTACTAGCTGAAAGCATGTATATAACTGATGTAAATGATTGTTTTCACGATGAGGAAAAACATTCCAACGTTTTCCACATAAGTAACATATAAATTCAACATATTTATGTCAACTTTGATAATACCAAATGGTTTATGCATTTTGGGAACATATAAAACCATATCATAATGTAATAAAGCAGATTAAGATATATTAGTCACATTTCAAAGGATTAATAATTTAAAATTGGCAAGAAGATCAAATATAAATAAGAATGTCAAAATTGGTTTTGACCTGACCTAACCTAAGTTTGACTATTTCAAATGATCATCCCAGTCTAAACTAGTTCGACTAAAACACCAAAATGACCTCATTTTGATCCGAAATCATAATCCGACTAGTCCCAAATAAAATAATGTAATTCGAACTCAACATATAAGCAATCTGATCTATTGCCAGCTTGAAATATAAAAAAGAAGGTTTTAAATTCTGAAACTATATCAACCACAATTGTAGCAACTAAATTCGTAGTCTGAAATTTAAAAGCTTAACGAAACTATATTTTCGACAAACCCATCGGAATAAAAATGAAATAACAGCAAATAATCCATCCTGATTGAGATTTTGTAACAAAAGATCAATATGAAGAGAGGTTGAAGAGGAGGTCCGTCGCAGGGAAGATGGCACCTATTGCTACAGTCACAGTGGAAGCACCAGACACCATCTTTCCTGGGACTGGAGCCCCACTTTCTCCTCTTTCTCCTACCAAGCTTGTGTAAACTTCGATTACATGAAGATGAAACTTAATTCTTAAATATTCTTTCGGGCGGCTTAATTTATGTCACCAACTGATTAATTAGTTATTAATAATACAAAGAGTTCAATCTTCTCATCGTATGAAAGTTGTCAGTAATTACGTTATTCGTTTTCTCCTAAATTTAGTTCTTCTCCGAAAGTTAAATACTTAAGTACTTTAATCTGTCCCATCATATGAAAGTTATCAGTAATTACGTTATTTGTTCTATCTTGTTGTTATGACACAATATGGATTGGACTTAGGAGACCTACTACAAGGCTAAAGGCCCACTAAAGAATATCAGACCACGTTGCTAGCATAAATTGTTGTCAATGTTTTTCATTTATTTTATTCCTAGTATACGGTTACAACAAACTTACATGAGGATATATGTTGCTACAGTTGTCATATAGGACATAACTAAAAATCAATACAATATTCTCCTATCCTCTATTCGCTCTCCCTCTTCTGCCCAATTTTCTTCTTCGGCTGATCTTCTTCTTCTTCTTCTTTCCCTCCCATTCTGTGCAACCTAAACTCAGCTGGTATACTACATATCAGTATACGTCTTTTTCCATGTAATTATTTCTGTTAGTCCGTGACAACTTACCATTACTATATACCAACCTCCTGTTATGTAAATAGTTAGCCTTTAGCTGATGTATATAATTCTTGTGTATATAAATATACACAATAAAGAGAATAAAGTGATAAAGATAATTCTCATCATTTCACTGCCTCTATCATTCACTATAGTACACAGCTATAGAAAGTCTGACATATTGAGACTGATAGGGACCAGTTATCATAAACTCTCTGAAGCTTCTACCATCATCTTGTAGAGAGCAAATCCACCTTGATGGCAGCCAGGCATCTTCGGAACCATGCCTTCCAAGTCATCCTGATCACAGAATAAACATAAAGCAACAGCTTGGAATAAATTCACTTTCTGC
Source organism: Erythroxylum divaricatum (assembly GCA_025434745.1). NCBI lineage: Eukaryota > Viridiplantae > Streptophyta > Magnoliopsida > Malpighiales > Erythroxylaceae > Erythroxylum > Erythroxylum divaricatum. The sequence continues at coordinate 27,601,931 of JANTPM010000001.1, forward strand.
ATGAACAGAACAATTGCTGAAATATGTTATGAATAAGACCTCACAACTAAACTGATTTCTTTTCGTTACCAAAAAGGAACCAAAGAAATAAAAAAAACTGAGCACTTTCATGTATTCCATCCAGTCCACATTCAGATTGCATCAGAATGTCTGATCTGACCAGTTTCGTGCCACCACAACTTTCCAAGTACTTTACTATTCACCCGAACAAGAGATTTAATATGTTCGTGGCCAATGAATCGTTGGGGAAGTCTGAAGGAACTGCAGAACATTGAAACTAACCATTGTAACTGTATAAAGTTGAGTTGATTCAAAGCCATCTTGTGCACTAGAATACAATTGTTGGATATCTTTCGACGGCAGCTTGCATTTGACGAAGAAAAAGGCAACGGGTCTAACGTTCAAAACTCTGCGAGTTACACCTATAAAAAGTGAACTGCACTGCATAAAATTTAGATCCAATTTCAGAATACACTATCCAAGTAAATCCTGTAATCTCCATCAAAGGAAAACCTATTAAATACTGAGCATTATTTCTTTATGAAGTCACCCAAATTGTTGATCCTGGCCAAATTTTATCTACAGGAAATGCAACTCATTGAAAGATCCCTATGGACAAATAAACCAAGAAAAAAGCATTATTCTAGTAACACGGCATCTTACAATAGATGTCCAGGGTATTCCAATTTCTTCAACCACTTCCCTAAGAACACTGTCAAAAATTTCTTCAGAAACCTTCCTGTTAATAAGCTCATGATCTATAGATTCTTCACCACTCTGGTGAAATGCTACTCCAACATTTTCAGGCTGTCAACAATCAGATAAATGTTATTATACGAGGAATCATCACTTAGAAACTATCTTGAAAAGAAATATAAAGGAAGAAAACAGCTGGATTTGATGGTTCAGAAATGAGAAACGTCTAATCAGAAACATTACATAACTAACATATCATACACTCAAAACAAATGTATAAGAGTAAACACGTATTTTGAATTTAACTGTTGCAGCCATCCATCATGGAAACTGGAGGACTGAGGAAAAGGATGTACGTATCATATTTTCCAAATTCCATACCTCTGGATGACCTCCAGGGAAAACATAGTACCCTGGAAATTCTCCAACATTCTGACTCCTTTGCAATACAACTATTCTTTTATCCAATGTCT
>JANTPM010000001.1:27618212-27639750 GCA_025434745.1 Erythroxylum divaricatum
GACAGGAAAAAAACAGAGGAGGGGTGGTGTGGAGAGGAAATGTGGTAGGGTAGGACCATCATAGTTTTGTAGGTAGAAGGGGGGTTTGGTTTGCCTTGTAGAACGTCAAAGAGGCAAGGAAGGGGAAGGTGAGGAGGTAGTCTGCCGAGAGGAAAGGGTTATAGGGGAGTGTTAAGGGCAGGGTACAAAAGGAAAAATGGGATTAGTGGATGGCAATGGAGAATGATTGGGTAAAATAGGAAGGTCGAAGGAGGAGTTTTTAGGTAAATCCAGGAAGGGAAAGCTGTCTTTATAGAACAAAACGTCCCGAGAGATGATAAACTGGTTGCTGCTCATGTCAAACACCTTGAAACCTTTTGTACATGGAGAAAAACCAAGAAAAACACGTTTTCTCGCCCTTGTGTCAAAACATCCCGAGAGATGATCTGGTTGCTGCTGATGTTAAACACCTTGAAACCTTTTGTCCGTGGAGAAAAACCAAGAAAAACACATTTTCTCGCCCTTGTGTCAAACTTACCTCTATTAGCCTCTTTGGTAGAGGCAAAATAGAGGCAACCAAACTCTTTGAGGAGTGACAAATTTGGATTAGTACTAAGCATGATAGAAAAAGGAGATTTGTTGTCCAAGAGGGGAGAAGGGATTCGGTTGATTAGGTATGTAACATGTAATATGCAATCTACCTAAAATACAGTAGGAAGACGAGCTTGTAGCCTTAAGGCCCTAGCAACGTTTGAGATGTGTTGACGCTTCCGTTCTACTCTGCCATTTTGCTGTGGTGTTTTGACAGATGAGGTTTTGTACAAAATACCTTGTTCATTGTAAAAATGTTGCATACCAAATTCAACTCCATTATCACTGCAAATGCACTTGATTCTTCTGTTAAAATATATTTCATCAGGTAAACGCATGCTAATATACTATGGCCATCCATATGGTAAAAGAATATCTATAACCAAGGATAGAAGGGGTATCGTAAGCTCCCAATTATCAATATATATTAAATTAAAATAGGAATTAGCAATAGATTTACTGGAAGAGAAAGGCAGGCGTTTTTGTTTAGCAAAATAATAGACATCGCATTTTTTATGAAATGAAACACAACTGAATCATCTAATCTGGATAGAGTGTGCAATCTTTGAACGGAATGATTCCCTAATCTTTGGTTCCAAAGGTGCTCTTGGTCGGAGGAAATATTGCAAATGACAGGTTGGTTAACTGGATGTGAGGAGGGAAGACAGTTGAGGCCACTGGTTTGTTCAACAAAACCAATCATCTTCTGGAACTTAGTGTCCTGGATGATGCAAGAATCAGAAGAGAAAATTAGTTGACAATGAGAGGAGATGTGAGTTTACTAATGGAGATTAGATTGAAAGAAAAATAGGGACAAAAAACACATTAGTAAGAGTACGAGGATGGAAAGTTTTATAGTTCCTATGTGTGTGACTATCACGAATTCTCCATTTGGTAAACCAACAGTCAAATTATCAACTGTTTTGTAGGTGACAAAGAAATCTAATGAACAAACTATGTGATCAGTGGCCCCGGAATCAAGGATCCAAGTGCATGACCATAAAGAAGAACATGAATCAGGTTCGAGTATACCTTTGTGCCTAGTAGAAATTGTATTGACCTGAGCATTGGCAATTGCTTTTCCTTTAGATTCTTTGTCCTTGTGCAGCAGCTGCATCAACTGTGCATACTCATTAGCACTGAAAGTAGGTCCAGGAGTATCTGGAGATGAAGTTTGCCCAACAAAAGTAGAATTTGATTCTTGAGGGTGCTTGTCCAGGTGAGTTTCGACTTAGTTAATTGCCTTGTATCTATTGGAATTGTAGTCTCTGGGTCTGGTGGGGAACCATGTGTTTTGTAGCATTTTGCTTCTATATGTCCAATATTCCCATAGAAAGTACAAATAGGTCTTTTGTTTTGTTGGTAGTGTCGTTTAGAGTCTGTTTTAGCAAGAAAGGCTTGTGGTTCTGGAACGGGGGAGGATGATGAGTTCTGATATGAGTGTTGAGTTGTCTCTCTTGTTGAGCAACCATTGCAAAACTTTTCTTGATGTTGGGTAGACGGTCCATTAACATAATGTGAGATTTGACTGTGGCATAGGATTCATTCAGCCCCCTAAGAAATTATCGTGTAATAACACGATATCCATTAGATATTAAACAAAATTTAGAAACAATGAATTCAGATGAATTAGTTAACTAATTTTATTTTAATTTCTTATATAATATTTAACTAATAAATGTTAATAAGTATTTTATTGATTATTTTAAAATAAATAATTAAACAAGTATAAAATTGAAGATTTTATTTGTAAATTAATATTTATTTAAATTTTTAAAAACAATTTTGTGATTTAGATTTAGATTTAAATATTTGATATTTAAAACTTTTTATTTTATAAATGAATATTCTGAAAAATTTTAATTTATGCACTTTAAAAGATATTTTTATTAAATAATTATAAGATTTTTTCTTTTGATTTTAAAATTTTAAAAAAATTATAAAATTCTCCATTGATTTATTAAATTAAAACTGTCCTAATATTAACAATTAATAATTATTATATAATTTATTTAATTAATATATAAAGAAACTCAATTAGCAAGCATTTTTATTAAAATTAAAAATATATTTAAATTTAAATCTAAATCTAAATTTAAATTTGAAATTGAACAAGCTCAAACTCAACAAGTTAAAGCCTGTGCAACTCTCTTCTAAATTTAATTTGAAAGTGTATGCTTCTTCTTAAGTAGATGATCATGCTCTTTTAAATGTCAAATGGCCATGAAGCCCGTAGGAAATAAAACTACATAGGTCATTATTAATATAATAAAATAGAATGTAATAGAAGAGAAGGATTTCATATTACATCTCATTTTATCTTAAATAATAAAAATAGGAAACTTCTTATTTGAAGAGTTTAGGATGGAATGTCAAATAATAATCAATTTTTCACTATATTACATTATAAACCTTTCTTCTAAACAATATTTTATTAAATTATATTATGAACTTTTGCATCTCTCTCAAACAAAATTTTTTCAATATTACATTCGTTTACATTCCATTCTATTATAAATCATTTCATTCTATTTTATTACATTAAAAATCTTATTTCTAACAAGATATATATTTAAAGCTGGTGGCAGAAACTTCAAAGCCATTTGATATAATAAATGAACTCGAAATAATCCAACGATCCCTTTGCCTTTCGCCGATGCACTTTACCCTAAACCATCAATCTTAAATCCAACAAAAATCAAGAACTTAGCTAAAGGACGAAGACAGTAACACAATGTTTCAATGGCAAACTCCTCCAAAGAAAGTAAGCTGAGCTAGGTGAATATCAAGGATGACATGGGTAAGTCAGCTTCTAACTAAGAGAAATCTAAGAAGCTGATTTTTGATGGAGCCTCCATTTTAGTTCTTGAAGATGAACTCTGTCAATTGAATCCGAGACAATTAGAGGACCAAAAGGTTCAGCTAGAACCATTCGGTAGAGAAGAGATTACGCTTACTATTAATATTTTTAAAGATACTTTTATTTATAAGAAAAGAATTCTTGATAATTATTTATAATCGAAATATTCACAAAGAAATATTACAATTCTATTGGAAACAAAAATTGTATTATGAAAATTAATTTTAAAAAGGTGAATTTATTTGAAACTACACTCAATTTATATAGACTTTATGCATTTTTTTATTAATTAACTAAAACAATAATTTTCAACCAATTTTTCTTTTGGTCTTAATTAATGATAAGCTAACATAAAATATTAAAGGTTTTAAAGGCTTGCATCAAAGCGATCTTATCTTTCTTCTCTAGTTTGCTTTCAGTATAAAAGTGCTTACTCTCATAATAATCAAGGTAATCAACAATTGCTCAAATGCTTAAGTTTAACAAAAATGTGCCAAGATCAAGCTCTTAACCTATCATTTGTCCACGATTTGTTACTTTTCTATTCAACTGATGTCAATGTTGGGAGACAGCTCAAAAACAATTGTGTACCCTAAATTCACCTTTTTTGTGTTGCATTCAGTGCCTCCCACTTTGTATCCTTTTTTTTTAATTTATCTTTTTTAATATTTGTATATGGTGGACTCACTTGAGAAGTGACCTAGCTGACAAATCTTCCCCTCACGAGTCATCACTCAAGTATAGGGCTATACTCAACCGGCTTCCTTCCTGCAAAAAATAAACTTCTCTATAAGTAAGGTCTTTGTCATCATATTACCCCATTTTCCCAAAAAGCTTTAGGCACTTTTGTACGAGAGAGCATACACTTGAGTTTTTTAGTAATTGTTTTGTTCATTCTCTCGGCAATCCTATTCTACTTTGGAGTCTTAGGCACTGTCTTCTTAAGCTTTCCATGCAAGTGCAACACCGTTCAAATGGACCCTTGTATTAACCACCATTATTATCTACTCTAAAATATTTCGGCTTTTTGTCTGTTTCTTTTTCTTTTTTTTTTTGCCCAAGAGGTGTTTTAAGAGGGTCCCAATTATGAGAATGTACTTTTAAGTTATCCACTTTCAGACTAATTTCCGCTCGAGTTTGGTAGGTCCTTTGCGGAAGGCAAAACTCTGGCCCAAAATTTTAAATGATTGCATACATAAAAGCGGTTCGAACCTGCAACTTCACTTAAATCAGAAGAGTCACTTACCAACTTACCTGCACTATGAGGTTTTGTTTGTTTCTCTTTCAACCTTACATGAAAGTGTTTAAAGACATCAAATACCTAGTCTTTAGACTTCAAAGGAGACATCTACATTTTTCTAGAATAATCATCAATAAATTTCACAAAATAGAAACATCCGCTAAGAGTTCTAGAGTCCATGGTGCAAACATCAGTGTGAACTAAATCTAAAACACATGACCTCATAAGTGGAGGATATCTATGAAAAGAAACTTTGTGTTGCTTACTAACCAAACAATGACTACTAGGTTTTAGTAAATTACCTTTAATAGGAAGGAGCTTCTGCTTTGTAAAAGTGTTAAGTCCCTGGTCACTTAGGCGACCAAGGCTCACATGTCATAATTTTGTGATAGGATCTTCAGTTGCATTTGCCTCCTTTGCTATCGACTTAGCCGACATCTTATAAAGAGTATATGTATTCAGTCCCTTTGCAACCACAAGAGATCTTTTTTGATTCTCCATTTGCCACCACCTAGTTTCATAAGTATCACATCAAGAGCTTTCATTGTGATTATGTTAAGGCAAAAATTGGGGACATGTCTAACATTCTTCAAGTGCAACTTGCATAAACGTCTCCCAACTAATTACCTTGCATATTCAGTATTCTCCCAACCTCACTCTACCAAATTCACCCGCAATATAGAATGAGAAAAACTCTTGATCGGGCACCATATGAAATGTGGCAGCAGAGTTAACTATCCAACTAGAGTCTTGGTATGTGAGGTTACCACGTTTTCCAGTAATAACAACATCACTATCGAATACAACTGCAATAGTGTTTTTTTCTTTTTGCTTGTCTTCACCTTTTTCCCTTGATTTCTCATGCTTAAGCAACATGTATTCCTTCATGTGACCCCTTTTCAAGCAATGATAGCACTTAATGTCTTTCCTCTGGACTTGTTGTAGCTTTCACTTTTCTAGGAGTTTCTAGTTTGGCTTCTTCCCCTTGATTCAGTAACCAAGGCCTTTGAATATGAAGAGGATCCCAATGATTTCCTTATCAGCTCTTCTTTAGGATGCTACTCTTGGTAAGCTCTAGGGACACTATACCATTAGGAATCGAATTACACAATGAAGTCTTGAATGTTTTCCATGACTTTGGCAATGAACCAGAAGGAACAGCCCCTGAAAAAACCGTAAACTTTACTCTCATACCAACGAATTGATTCATAACTCTCTAAACATTATTCATGTGATCTGTCACTAGAAACTTATCCTGATATTTCAAGGATAACAATTACTTGATTAAGTAAATTATACTATTGCAATCTTTCTTAGCATATAATTGTTCAAGCTGGTTCCACAAGAATCAAGCATGAGTTTCCCCAGCTATATGGTTCAAGATATTGTCATTGACCCACTGTCTGAACACACACTTGTCTATGCAATAAGTTCCACTCATTATCTGCAATATTTGCAAGCTTTTTTTTGTAACAAACACAAGTTCCTGAAATTTCTTTATATAAAGCAAATCTTCCATCTTCCCTTTCCAAATGGCATAATTAGAGTTATTTAAGCTAATCATTTTACTTGTATTGGTTTCCATTTTTCGACTTCAACACTGATACCATGATATATCAATTGTTAGGAGAAATTTCAAAAACACAATCCTTTACATACAAAAACGGAAGTAACGTAATAATTTTTTTTTATTTGCAAGATGACGTAGACATATGCATTCAGAATACAATTTCCTTACTTTTGGCTGTAAAGACACGCGGAGAGGACAATCGCCTTGGAAACTTTCAGAACGCCCAACCCTAACTGGGTAAAATACAAAGAAGTGATCGTCAGCTGGGGGTTGTTTTTACTTTTTACCCTTTTACAAAACACTGCCGATTTAGTGGTTTTACCTTCGAACATTGTCGTATCTCTGTGTCTTGCGTTTATAGTTTTTTCTGGTAACGACTTCATCTGTTATTGGGTTTTGTCTTGATGTAGGAGAGTTTTAACTACTCTCCAAGTCCAAACGTTATTCTTCTCATTTATTATTATAAATAAAATTTTAATTTTCAAAAAACATAATGATTCTTTTTCTCCCCTGTCAAAAATAATATAAGCACAACAAATATAACAGATAATGATCAGCACATAAATAAAAATATAAATCAACAGGCATTAAAATTTTTAACATGAAAAACTCCAAAAAAAAAATCCCTAGGACCTAGTCTAATAAAACAATCTCCACTATTTTAAAAATGTTAAGATATCTTATTTTGGGCATTATTTGTATTTTAATATTGGTCGGGTCGGCTAAATTGGGCCAGAATCTAGTTTTCACGATGCATGGGTCGATCGGTCTCATACTTGTTGATACAGTTGTTTTCTGATAAGCAACTGTAAGATTCATTTTAAAGCAACAGCCAGGAATTACATCTTTTGGGTTTTTTTTTCAATTCTGGACAACAAGAAGATTGATATCCATCAGTTAAAAGTGCCGAGTATGTCCAACATGACGGGAGTCTGCTATTATTACGCTGATCACCTTACAAGGAGGTAAGCATATATAAGCAGATTTTTTCTTAAAATATTTTTTATATTTTTAGTGAATTATTTTATATAATTGTTAAATATCAAACGAATGACCTTATTTTAATAACAACAATAATTATGTAAAAGTCTTGCTAATAAGTGGGCTCCAGAAAATTCTACTAGTACTTAACATTACTTTCAACTAACTAATAGAAAGATTGTTTCTAATAAATCATGTAAATAAAAGTTAAGCACTTTTTCACTAATATATTTATCAAAAGATGATTATATTAATAAAAATAAATAATTATTTAACATTTTCAAATGTTATTTTTAGATATTTTATTAGTCACATTAGTAAAATATTAATAAAATAATAAATTACATTAAATTATCTAATTTTAAATTTTTTATTAAAAATTTAAAAAATTAAACACTCAAAAAATTCGAAACTTTTTATTTATTATTCTGTCAAGTTAAGCACTTTCAATTATCAATATCAACTTCATCTTAAATCAAATGATATAACTTTAGTAGGATTAATTATCTTAAATCAAATGATATAATTAAATTTAGTAGGACGAGCATGCCAATTAATTGTTTCTTGAGCTAGGATAATTTGAAGGTTCCTCTAAAAGTTCCAAAAAGTTTACTACCACTGCTAATTAATTGTTTCTTTGCTTAATGCTCTATTTAATTATATAAATTTTAGGGTTAAAAATTCAAATTTTTCTGTGATTTTTCTTTGCTTTTAAAATATTTTTTATTAAATTAAATTATTAAAAATAATTTATTATCATATATCTATTAAATCATAAATATTTTAGCACAATTTATTATATAATTGATTATTGTTTATGTAATATGCATTCGTATAAATAGTCTGATTAATTTTTAATAACGATTTCTTTTAAAATAATTCACATGCAAATTTAATAAAAAGTATGCTTTTAAAAAATTTTAACTACAATTTTTTTTAATAAATATATATTTTAGAGTGAATGAAAGAGATCCATAAATATTTGCTAAGAGCACTCTAAGAAGCTCAAGCAGAACAATAAGACAGAAAAACATTTTCTTCGATATGGTATAAAAATTGACCAGGAAGAGGAGTTAATCATGGAAAATATTACTCTCTTATTTTTATATTTACCAAAGGATATAGTTTATAAATTTTCGACAACTCAAAACGATTAAGACATAAGCTTATTAACTAGTCAAGGATGAGTGTCCTTTGAATTAGGTAAGAACCTTAATTAACTCTCAACTCTTAATTAATGCTCGAGGAGCAGATGCAAGGGTTAGTACGCCGAGCTTTGACTGTGTTGCTCTCTTCACTCCTGTGGATGCTTTGGAGTTCCATCCTCTGACTCACCGAAAGGACAAAATGTTTGGTTTTTGTTCGATGGTTCAATAATAACTGCTTTGAGAGAAAACGCGGTGAATAATATGCTCCATCTGGTACGTCCATCGCTCTTCGAACTAGCCGCTGCACTAATCTAGGGAGCCTTCATGGATGCAACTAGAGAGAGACAAAACCATCAAACATTATGTGATGGGGAACTCAGTGGACTTGCGCATAAAACAGGAGTCCACGAGGAAGATGAATGATGAGTGGCAGCTAGCTGAAGGGGGATTTGGCTTCCACGAAAAATGCACTAGAGCAGTTAGTGAAGAGCTCGAATGTTCGAACATTTCATGTGAGCTGGTGAAGGTTTGCCAGCCCCAGATAGTGGAGCTTACTTTTTCGATACATATGATGGCAACTGGCAAGGGAATAGAAGTAAGGGTTGGATTGCCCGAAGAAGAGATGGCGTTATTCGAACTTCAACCTCATATAACTCTCAATGTACTGCCCCGCTTTCAATGCCCTTGAGCCGTATGTCCAAGGACTTGGAATTGTCGCATCACCTGTCATTAGTTGGTATATTCACATGTATCTACAAGCAACCTACCATGCATATAGGATAGGAGAGGAAATTATTGATCTGCTTCTGCTTGTTGTTAGATGTGTTTGTAGGAGTCTAAACCTAGTATTTCTTGTGTTCATCTCTATAAGTCATGTTACAGTTTTATTTATTTTTTCTGATTTTAATTGCTTTTTCTTTGAAATAAAAATAAAAGTATATTTAAATATTAATATTAATGTAATTTCACGATAGCCATTAATATTGATTTATTTAATTGCTAAAAACAATTTTGTGATTTTGATTTAAATATTTGATATTTTAAATTTTAAATTTTTATTTTATAAATAACTATTCTCAAAAATTTTAAATTATGTACTTTAAAGATATTTTAAACTTTAATGAAAAATTCCCAAAAGGATGTAGTTTCCCAAAAATTCTGATTCAGTCGCAATTGTTTTTAATACAAACGAAAACAGAAAAAGTAGATGGAAAATAAACAAATCAACACATGAGATTTGATAACACAGTTTGACACATCTTGTCTAGATCTGTAGGGCCTTCAACCAACTTAGTCACTTTCACTAATAACAATAGTTTTATATAAGGCTTTATTGAGCCGACTCATTCAACCATTGACGTAATCTTTCATCCTCACTATTTGTGAAAGTAAATCATATCTAATAGTACGACCACCTTGTATTAACTTCAACAAAAAATTTGCTCAACAATGTTTAATGATAATGATACGAAATAAACAACTTAAGTGATTAAATAATAAAAAACGTAAATAAGAACACTTCAAATAAGAAACAAACAACTTCCCTAATAATTCCAGCTTTTTCAAAGAAAAATTAGAAAGTTGTTTACAATGAAATATAAACGTTTTTTCACTTAACTTTGTAAAAATCAGAATTGCAAAATTTGCAATAGTTGCTGGAATTTTTCACATAACACCACTATCAACAGCCACCAGAAACATACCCAATCAATAATAAATCCACTCAACAAACATCACACTATCGACCAAGAATAGTAGTTGCAATTTCTAGAATTTTATCAAACCACAACTCATAATCAATAACCACAAAACTAACACCATGAACAATAAGACAGACACTAAAGATTCGTACACACATCATCAAAACACAGTTGCAAAAATCAACGCTTTCATCCTGCTCCACAACCCATCTCAATAGATGTTCAAAGCATAAGAAAATGCAGCTCTAAGAATCACACAAAGTCAACAACTTTTCAACCCACCATTGTCGTGTGAAGATGGAGAATATGCAGCATTAACTACATCATAACAAAAGAAAAGTGCAACACACACACATCGACCTAGGTTGCTTGAAACCCCAATAGAAAAAAAACTGCTTACTCATCCAATAAGCAACGGCAATTACAAATAAAACACAACTCAAAAATATGCACAAGTCACATGATTCAGCCTATAAAAGTTTGCAATAGTTAAAGTTGTAGCTGAACATAATCAACTAGTAGAGATCATTGAAAATCATCTTAGGAATCTCAACTGCCAAGTCGTCCAAAACAACATCATTAAGCCCATATCGCATATGAATGTCAACCATAATCTTGCTACCATAATCAAGTTAAATATTCAATAAGATAACCATTATCACATCCCATCTTGATTAGAGTTTGAAACTTATCAAATTTGTCTTGGAAAAGTCCCACAAAATCTCAATTAAGTCTAATTATCAAATAATGTCCAAAATTAAATAATTAAGATATATAACATATATCTTAATAATATCCCCTTTTTTGGCATTATTTGCCACATATTTGAAACTCCACCTAAACAAGATAATTGGGCATATAAACATCAAATACACAAACTACAATAGAACTCCCCCTTAATTAGTCAACAAGATTCAAGCATAATCAATTATCCAACGATATAGTTATCTAAAAATAATAGAACTCAAACCAAAACAATGTTGTTCCAACATACTGTTCTCCCTTTTGGGACAAAAGATGCCAAAAAGTAAAACTAATAGTCATGTAGTTACCTTGAAATCTCCCCCGAAATTGAATAGTCATCTCAGATGAAAATAAACAACCATATAGTTCTTCCTTAGCATATAACAATGCTAAAATTAAGAATGTCTTTAATACGATCAATCTCAGTGAATAAAGACGCATAAAAATCAACAGTAGGTGTAGCGGAAGAATTATAAGCATGTAGTATTAACAACAGAAGACCAAGATGATAATTTACCACCAATTAATACATATACCAACATATCATTGCTCACTTCAATTCCATCTTCTTAAGACTGATCAAGTTCATAAATCCCAAAAATGCATTCAAAGAATCAGAATTAAATTTAATCAATCTCCTCATCACAGAAAACACATGAACACAAATTGGACAAATTCATACAACACACGATATAGAGAAATCAAGACAAAAATTGAAAAACTCGAATCATAGAAAACTCAAATCTTCCTATAGGTCTCCAACCAAACATCAACATTGTCTCGACAAAACTCATAAATCAAAACCCAAAAGCAAAACTCTCAAATCATTAAGCAGAGCCTCATTTTCACATATAATATTCAACAAATAAGAAAAAGACCAAACACATATCAACCACCCAAACCTTAGAAAGCTATAAATCAAAAACTCAAAAAGTCTAGACGTAACTCCTTCGAACCTCCTTTTTTAAAAAAAGAACATCAATATACTTCAAAAATGTAATTGACACTTTCTAACCTAAGTATGTTTTTGTAACGTGGGCTGCTATTGGAAATTCAATGGAGAGTGTCTAATTTTTTAATTTTTTCTAACCCAAGGATGTTTTAGTCATAGACAGTTACTGAAAATTTAATGGAAAATGTCTAATTTTTCAATTTTGACTCCTTTAAAATATCACTTGTAGTAGTTTATAACAAATTTGGGCTTATGTGCCCGATTACCCCACAAAGGTGACAAGAAGGTATAAATTTTCATTTCCTCCTAGGTAGAAATTTTCATTTCCTCCTTGAAGTTTCTCCTTAGACAGATCTGGTCACATCTTTTTTTTTAATCATTTGACTTAAAACATTCACCTTTATAGCCAAAGCCTTAAAGGTCTCCTTTAATCTTACCAATTTCTAACAAATTTTGTAACTTTTCAGTACCTCCATTTAACATTCTTATCCCTTTTTCCGTACTGACCAACTTCAACTTTGTTTCATTTAGTTCATCTACTGTAGATAACAACTTCTTCTCTAGATCTTAAATGATGTTCTTCTTGTAGAGTTTTCCTTTTTCAACTTCTTATTCTTCTTACATATTTAGACTTATTTACCATACATTAACTCATAAGCTTGGTAATTATCCACCATCTTATAATTCAAGTCACTGTCATAATCTGAAATTAAACTTTGGATTGATTCATCTGCATTTTTCCTAAAATTATAGATTGATTTATCCACAGTTTCATTATCAGATTCTTCCTTCTTGGTTACGGTTAAGTAAGCAACTGGACTTTTGTTACATAAGGCAACCAACGTAGTACTATTTCTCTCAAATTCTTCTTCACTACCAAACTCACTTTCAAATTCATTTTCACTCCAAGTGTTAATGTAAGACTTCCCTTTTCTCCTTTTCAAAGTGTTACCATATTCTGCTTGCATATGTCCGAAATCTTGACACTCATAACATTGCATCTTCTTTACTTTTACTTGTTTTTTTGACGTAATTGTTAGAAGAACTCCCATCATTTTATCTGAACTCAAGTCTATCTTTTTCCACCTTCTTTAACCACTTGCTGAAATTTTTTATTAATAACTTCATATCTTCATTCTCATCGGATTCATCTTCTGACTCATTCATAGCTTTACCAATATCGGCTTGCAATGCCAATCCTTTATCCCTCTCCTATTTGCTTTTTAACAAGTGCATCTCAAAATTAGTAAGAATTCTAATTACCTTATCCAACAACAATTCATTGATATCATGAACTTCTTCGATGGCTGCAATTTTTGGTATGAACCTCAGAGATAATGATCTCAATGTCTTTTTAACAAGTTTTAAGTTAGAATACTTCTTCCCTAGTTGATGTGCTTGGATTGCTATGTCACACAATCTCTCATGGAAATCTTCAATAATTTCACTCTCATCCATCTTGAGCTTTTCAAATCTCACAACCAACATTTGAAGTTTTGAGGTTATTACAGATTTCAATCCCTTACGCATAGTTTGCAAATTTTCCCATGCTTCTTTCACCAATTCACATGCAGAAATCATACTGAAGCATCCTTCATCGACATCATTCAATGCATGAGAATTACCAAGCACTCCCTCTTCTTTAGCTCTTGTCCATTCAGATGGATCTTTAGGTACCTTTTCATTCTTTTCATCAATCGTTATTGGATGTGTCCAGCCATTCAACATCGATGTCCATGCCATGGTACGCCTTGTGCTTGAATGAATACTTTCATTCTCAATTTCCAAGGAGGATAATTCAAACTATCTAGTAACAAAGGCCTAATAGTTGTTGCCCCTTCTCTTATAGCCATAATTGCGAAACATGGATTTGCACTAACTTGATGTACCAAGTTCTGATTCAGTGATCCGCTCTAATACCAATCACACCCAATAGTATGACCGTCTCATACTAACCTTAACAGAGGATTTCTCAACAATGTTTAATGATAATGATATGAAATAAATAGCTCAAGTGATTAAACAATAAAGAACATAAATAAAAACATTTGAAACAAGAAACAAACAACTTCCCTAATAATTCCAGCTTCTTCAAAGAGAGATCGGAAAGTTGTTCACCAAGAAACATAAACCCAAGAACGTTGTTAACATCAAAGTTGCAAAATTCACGACGATTGCTCGAATTTTTTGCACACTAACACCACTATCAACAACCACCAGAAACATACCCAATCAACACTCAATCCACTCAACAAACATCACACTATTGACCAAGAATAGCAACCACAACTTCTGGAATTTTCTCATACCGAGCCATAAAACTAGCACCATAAACAATAAGGCAACCACCAAAGATTCACACACACATTAACAAAATCTAGCTACGAAATTAAAGGCTTTCAACCTACTTTATAGCCCACCTCAATAGAAGTTCAAAGCACAAGAAAGCGTAGCTCTAAGAAAAACACAAAATTAACAACTTTTCAACCATTGTTATCTTGCAAAGATGGAGAATATGAAGTATTAATGACAACATAACAAAAGAAAAATGCAGCATACACACATCAGCCTAGGTTGCGAGAAACCCCAATAGAAAAACAACTGCTTTCTCATCTAATAACCAACGACATTTTCAAATAAAACACAGCTCAAAAATACGCTCAAATAACTTGATTTATACTACAAAAGTTTGCAGCAGATAGAATTGTAGCTAAACACAATCAGCTGGTAGAGATCATCGAAAATCACCTTAAGAATCTCAGCTGCCAAATCATAAAAAAACGACACCATTCAACCCGTATAACATATGAATCCCAACCATAATCTTGCTACCATAATCAAATTAAATATTCAAAAGATATCCTTTATCACATCCCATCTTGATTAAAATTTGAAACTTATCAATTTTGTCTTGGGAGAGTCTCATGAAAACTCAACTAAGTCCAATTATTAAATAATGTTCAAAATTAAATAATTAAGATATATATAACATATATCTTAACACATAATATATATTTATCAAATAGTCATAAGATCTTTTATTTATTTATTTTCCAAATTTTTATTTTAAAATTTAAAATAATAAAAAAAATTCAATTGATTAATTAAATTAAATTAGTCATAATGTTAATAACTAATAATTATTAGATGATATATTTAATTAATAAAAAATATAAAACTATAAAAAAATGAAGAAACCCAATTAAACAAACATTGTATTCAAATTTAAATTTTAAAATCAAACAAACTCAAACTCATCAAGTTAAAGCCTAAGCCACTCTTTTTCTAAAGTTATTTTGAAAGTGTATGCCACTTCAATAGATGACCACTCTTTATAAATGTCAAATGGCTATGAAGCCATATGAGCCAAATTTACTTAAAGCTAGAGGGAGAAACTTCTAAAGCCATTATAATATGTTTGGTTTGATAGTTATTAATGGAATGGAATATAATATAATATTATTCCATCATTTAGGATGAGGGTTTATAATAGAATGGAATGAAATGAAATAGGATGAAAGAGGAGGGTTTCACACTACATCTCATTCCATCCTAAACAGTAAAAATAAGTTACCTCTAATTTGGAGGATTTAGGATGGAATGTTAAATGATAAACAAAATTTCACTATATTATATTATGAACCCTTCATCCAAACAACATTTCACTATATTACGTTATAAATCTTTCCATCTATCCCAAACAACAATTTTCTAATATTACATCCATTTATATTCCATTTCATTAAAAACCTTACGTCCAACTAAACATAACCTTATTGATATATAATAAATGAACTCCCTTAACCTTTCACCTATGCACTTTACCCTAAGGGATCTTTTTTTTAGAAATTAAAAAATTCATTAATGGTTAAAAATTTACATGTGGAGACATGAATCAATTAAGGCAGCAACCCATAGCTTAACTCATCAAAGATCAATACTGCGTCGTTTGATCTCTACATAAATAAACACAAAAATGACCCCGTTAAGATATACCTTCCCCAACTATTAGGGTAAAACTACCCATGTCTTTCTCGCATCTTCGGGAAATTTCCTCAATTCGGATTGGTGATGAGGTGCGATGAGGAGTGGCTGTCTCTGATGCTAAAGAGAGGCTCCAGAGGTAGAGAGAACGACAGCGGTCGACAAGGTCATCGATCAGCTTCGTAAGGATTATTTTTCATAAGTAAGCGACTTCATCACGTTACATATTTAGTGATTAGGGTTTTGTCTGAGAACATCTTTGTGGCTTGCAGGTGTACCCGAGTCAATGTTGCCTTCCAATCTTCTTCCAACTGACTGTATTTCACAAGCAAGTATCTCTTTCTCTAACAACATTAAAAATTAGGGTTGGAACTCTAAGAAGTTTTTGTCTTTCTAAAGGTGGAGCTTCCTGTCTGATTTCATTGTTCCTGATTTGTAGCCCTACAAGAGTGGGGCTACTACTACCATCTTTCTAAAAGGAGGACGCGGATGCTCTGAACCAACCCAGGTAATTTTTGGTCTCTATCGTGTAGCTATTTTCTTTCTTAAGTAGAAAGTGTCTGTGAACCTTAAAATGTGATCATCCCTGAGAAGGGAAAAGATCTATTGTTGTGGTTCTGAGTTGTAATCTAGTTTCTGTATAGCTTGTTGAGGGGGATTGCATAACTCTTCTTTAGGGTAAGGGCTAGATACGGTTAAATCCTCCATATATATGCCATTCTCCCACTATAGTATAGGTGTAATTGATTAATAATTAGTTGATCTCTGATACTTATAGTGATGATCTCTATAAGAGAGGTTAATAAGGTAGTCTGGTCCTTGAATCGTCTGTTATTTCTCTCATTCCAGATCACCTGAAAATATGTGGCCACTGAAAGTAGGGTTATTTCCTTGTCATATTTGGACATGTTCAAATTAGGAAGCTCTTGCATGATGTTTAGGAATCTCCAGACATTTAAGTCTGGTGCACTTAGAGTAGAGATTCTAGACCAAATTTCTCTGGAGAAGCCATACTAGAAGAAGAGGTGGTCTTTGGATTCATTCACTTAATGATAGAAAATGCAAAGTTTAGGGGAGGTTAGGAAATTCAAGTGGTCCATAGTGCTCATCCTGTTCCACATTGCCAACTATAGTAGAAAACTCACATTAGGTCTGAGGGTTTTATTCCAAATCAGAGTGTTCCACCTTACCCTATTTTCTGGCCATTCCCTTAGTTTCCTTACTTCCTTTGTAGTAATCTCCGAAATAAGGATACCCATCCAGAAGTAGTTATCTCTCTCACCCTGTCTTATGAATGGAGGGAAGTGTAGGCTTGTGATCTCATCCGAAGATAGAGTTTACTCTCCATTACTCATTATTGCTTGGAGTTTGGCATCTTTAGGGATGTGACTTAATAGATTAGTTTCCAAGTGATTTTGAATTAAGGGTCTAATTCCTAACCAGTTGTCATACCATAATGAGAGTCTTTCACCCTCTCCTATTTGGCAAGTGATGTGTTGGAAGATCTCTCCCCTCATACCAAGAAGTTGGTTAAAAAAACTAGGTGTAGCTTGCCTTGGTTTTTAGAGACCAGAAACTCCTTCCTCTCAATATATAAGTATGCATTCATTTGGTCCACAATGATTCCCGATCACTAAGTAGTCTCCAAATCCTCTTAGACATTAGGATTCTGTTTTTAGTAACAATGGACTCAATTCCCAATCCCCGTTCTTCTTTAGGTTGGCAGATAGACTTTCAACCTAATTTGGCCATACCTTTCTCTCCATTCCTTTTCCCTCACATAAATTGTTTCATCAACCTTTCTATTGTTTTAGCCAGTCCTTTTGAGAGGAATATGTATGAACACTAGTAGGTGTTCATGGACAGAATTATAGATTTGACTATTTATAGTTTACCCCCATAGGAAAGAGCTCTAATGGTCCACGATCCCAATTTTTTCTGAATATGTTCTATCAATGGAAGACATTCACAGAATCTAAGCCGTCTAGAAAAGATAGGAATCCCCAAGTAATTTAGAGAAGGAGCTTTAACTTCCACACTAGTAGCATGAGCTAAGATATTTTAGAGGTGAGAGGCACTCTTGGAGAGTAAAATGAAGCTCTTACGAAGATTTACACATAATCCTGACATCTCCTTAAATTGAGTAAGAGTAACCCTCAGTAGATAAACTGACTGCACATTTGCTTTGCATATGAGGATTAGATCATCTGCAAAACATAAATTTGTTAGTGAAATTCCTTTGCATTTTAAGTGGTATCTAAAACTTGGCTCCCTTGAAATATTGTACTTGAGCAACTAAGTTAGGATTTCCATATAGATGAGGAATAGGTAGGGGGAGAGGGGATCCCTCTGCCTAAGGCCTTTTTTCCCCTTAAATAAACCAGTGGGACTCCTATTTATCATAATCCTATAAGAAGTAGTAGAGATACATTGTTGGATCCAATTAATGAAGATCGAAGGAAAATTCATTTCCTTCAATACTTTTAGTAAAAATCCCTAGTTTACACTATCAAAAGCTTTCAGTAGATCAACGTTAATAATGTAATTTTGGGAAGTTCTCTTGCAAGTATATCCTTTTAGTAGCTCTTGAACCGATAGAATGTTGTCACCAATATCTCTGCTTGCCAAAAAAGCCCCTTGATTCTCACTAATGAGATATTTTAGAACCCCCCTCATCCTATTGGCCAAAATCTTGGCTATTGTCTTGTATAGGAAGTTTGTGCAAGAGATGGTCTGTAGTCATTTCAAGTATCCAGGCTAGAGTTTTTAGGGACTAGGCATAGGAAAGTCTTATTGATTTCTTTTAGTATAACTCCTTTTAAGAAAAATTCCTACACTGCCTCTTTGATAAATCCACCCAAGCTATTTCAAGTTTTCTGATAAAATAATCCATTTAAGCCATCCGGACCACGGGCTTTAGATCCATTCATGCTAAATACAACCTAATCAATTTCCTAATCCGTAACAGGTCTAATTAACCAGAAAACTTCTTGATCTGGGATCTTAGAAGTTACCAACAGGCTAAGGTTGCACTCCTACACAGTTTGGTTAGAATCTGACCCAAGAAGTTTACTGTAGAAAGATATAGCTTCCTTTGCTAACTCATCCTGGCCAAAAACCTCCATTCCATCTTTAGATTTAATGGAGGTAATTCTATTAGTATGTTTGTAGGTTAACAGAGCATTAAAGAAGAATTTAGAGCATCTATCTCCCTCCTTTATCTAGGTGATCCTAGCTCTTTGCTTTAGTAAAAAGTGATGTGTTTTCCACTACTTCCAGATATTTTTTAAGAGCCTCCTTTTCTGTTGAAGCTAGTTCTCCATTTAAGGGGTTTTCTACCAAAGCTTGTTGTATAGAGTAAAGTTTGTCCCTAGAGTGATCAATCTCCTTAGTCAGATTTTGTCCTCTCTTCCCATTAAGAATCTTCAGCTCTTGCTTTATGGTCTTGAGCTTTTGGATACATATGTATTGCTTTGTCCCATAACATCGATACTTCATCCCTTTTTGTATAGCTTCTTGAAAGCCCTCCATTTGAACTAGAAAGTTATTAAATCTGAGGGCTTACTAGGTTTTGCAGGAGGAGAAGAAGTCCACTATCTTAATAGGAGTGTGGTCTGAAATACCCGAGTCTAGGTATTTTGCATAGCTAAGAGAGAAAGAGTTTAGCAATTCCCAATTGACCAAAATTCTATTCAATTTTGTCCTAATGTTCCAAGTGGAACTTTGTTTGTTTGTCCAAATAAACTTGTGACCTTCAGCCTTTAGGTCAACAAGTTCAACCTCCTGCATACAATCATACATATTCGTAGAATAGTTCAGTAGATTGCAATTCCTCTCAGCCTCTGATCTATACAAAGTTGTGTTAAAATCACCACCAACCATCCACGGGGAGCTTATTGAAGGCTTGATCCTTCGTAAAAAATTCCATAGTTCAGTTCTCTGAAACACAATATTGAAACCATAGACAAAAGTATCTACAACCCTTGTGTTTTCCATTTTAAAACAAATCATAGTGTGTAAATACTATTGACTAGACTCTTGCACTTATAGTTTCACAAAATTATCATAGGCTACAATGATCCTTCCATACGCATGACTTTGATGGATAGTTATGAATTGTCGGTTGCTGCCCAAACAACCTAACTTATTTAGATTTCCTTCCCTAATTTTTGTCTCCAACATACAAAATACCCACGGTTTCTCCTTCATCACAAAATCCTTTAAAGCACAAAGCTTTAAGGGATTATTTATCACACATTCCATACGACTACAGTCATAATTAATTGGTCTTACCTTTGGAGCTTTTCCAGCTGCTCCTAGTGCTTTTCCTAGAGGTGACTTGCTCGAATTGCTCTTTATGAGTCACTTCTTTTTGCCCCTTAACTTGTTATGAGCTACACTCATTCTGGTTTTCCCCCCCGAATAGTCATCAGTATGATTAGCTCCAATTGATTCCAATTCATCACCACCTTCCTTCAAAACAGCCTTGCTAGAATCTTCTGGGATTTCCTTTTGTTGGCCTAGAGCTAATTTTTCCTCCCTTAGATTGTCATTTGTACTAGTTGTGGCTTCGGTTTCTATAGGAATCTTCTCTTGATGCCCTACTCCTTGCACTGTCTCCTCTTTATGCTTTAAATCTACTACCTCAGTATGTTCAATTCCCATCACTTCCCAATAATCAACTTTAATGAATAGCTTACCCATCGGTTTCCATTCCTTACCTTGTGCTTTAAGGGAAGGTTTCCATTAATAAGTCACTATAACACGATCTTATCTTAGTGAATTTTCATCCACTAATCGGAGGATAGGAATACTATTCTTCAATTCCTTAGCCAAATCCGTACTCACACATAATCTTGCAAATCCAACTAGCTTCCTGAATGTTGTATTTTCGTCCATGCAAATTGGTTTACCTAAGTAGCTTGCAAGCATACTTAAATCTTTAGTAGTCCAGTACTTTAAATGATATTGTGAATGTTAACCCATAGAGGGATGTTCTTTGGTCCAATTTTCTCAAGCTCCATTCTCGGTTGCCAAGTTTGTAAAAATAGGGAAAATTGGGAAACATGCTAGGGACCCTCTTTAATGACCTTTTGGGCTTCTTATTTGGAAGAAAATGTGAATATAATGTTGTCTTCTTCCGGAAGTGTGACCTCTATAAGCCCTCTTCCTTTTTAATTCCTCATTGCCCATGATTGTATAATCGGAAAAGCTGTCCTTTTCTCCATGAAAAAACCCACTAAGGTAGCTTCCCAAGTTCTAGCCCCTTATCGTAAATCCTCTAGGCTTGGAGCTACCATTATTTTCCCATCCTTCTTAACAGGAGGGCTGTAAACCAAGGAGGAATCTGAGTTATCCCCAACAACTTGTTTCCAAGTTTTCCTTGCCCCTCTTTCATTGTCCTTAACTGTAGGTTTAGCTCCTTGTGTTGAAATCCAACCATGATCAAATCACGGACGCAGCGGAAAACAAAAAATTTTTACGAATTCTGAGCAGATCCTAATAATTGATTAAACTTGAATAAAAACAAATCCGATTTAGAAATTATACCTTGTTCGCTTTCAAAAGAAAAACTTTGAATATTTTTCTCTGAGTGATCAATCACGAGCTGTCCACTTGTCCAGCCTCTAAGGGTATGTTTGGATGTTGGTGGAGGGATGGAAGGGAATGGAATGGAATAGCCCAAATGACTCAGGCCATTGTTTGGAAGTTTATTTTAAAACAGGATGGAATGGCAATTAATGGCTTTGGAAGCCATCCTTTGCCATCCAAAATTCAATATTTTGTGA
>JANTPM010000001.1:27663912-27674718 GCA_025434745.1 Erythroxylum divaricatum
TTGAGTGATTCCCGTCCTTGCTTACGTGTCCGAAGGAAGTGAGCCCACGAGCGCCTCACTAGTTACTACTCGCCCACAAAATAAATAGGGTGGTAATACAGGAAATACTGACAAAATTATGCAGCGTGCCGTGGGCGGCGGGTTCCTTGAATTTAGCAAACACCTTAGAAGAGTACAAGCGTACTTGAGTGATTCCCGTCCTTGCTTACGTGTCCGAAGGAAGTGAGCCCACGAGCGCCTCACTAGTTACTACTCGCCCACTTTTGCGGTTTACACAAGACCCACGCCACGCCCTTGAGGAGAAAGAGCAGTGAAAGACGTCTACTTTAGGGGTCAACTTCAATGAAAGATTCGATTTTTCCACTTTTGAGCATTTATATGCACATCAGCTCTGAGGCTTTTGTCCGTCTTTGAAGTTTTTTGAGCATAAAGAGGTAACAGAGAGAGATGGGTTGGAGAGGGATTCTGGGTTTCGAATATGGGATTGTACAGGCTCCACTGGGGCCTGATATTTCTGGTCCTGAGCTTGTTGCTGCAGTTGCTAATGCTGGTGGACTTGGATTACTCAGATCACCTGACTGGGTACTAATTCTCGTACCTGCTCTCGCATGTGTATTTTTCTTTTCTTCACTTGCTGTATTTATCTTGCTTCCATGTGATGATTCAAAAGCTTGGAAATGGAGTTGGAGATGCGTATTCATCCGTTTTGCAACACAGTTCTTAGTTGAATTAGATCGTGCCTCTGTTTTCAATTGCAATGCCTTAAACTTTCACTGAAAGTTGCAAATATTCTGCACTTATGATAATTTTCTTCTTTTCATTCTAATGTATATAATCCTCATTATTATGATTATACTCTATTTTCTACTTCCTCTGTTAACAATCTGTTCATTTCTTTTTTGATCTATGAAAACCAAGCATTGTCATGGCTTGCTAGATTAACTGATAAGAACACTGCCACTCTCAAGTGGGATACTTGTTCTGTTTGATATGTGCAAGCCTTATGTATTAGGTTGGTTATTATAATGAGAACAGACAAAGCTAGCGAAAGTGCATATTCACTGCCTTGTCTGCGAAGATCAACTGTCCAACACAGTGCTGTGACATACTTAATTGCTTCCATAGATGAGGCATAATCTAATGATACAGAATAGGTGCTGAATATTATAGCAAGTTTTACAACTTGATATTAGAAAGCATTTCTGTACGGGTTTGCAGCGATAACTGGTTAAGTAACCATGTATGGCTATAGCTGGAAAATTGTACTCAATGACAATATTGGAAGTGTAAAATGGCTACTGAACTTTCTTACCTTATTTCACCAGCAAATTGGTTGATGAACTGCAACAGATAATCACTAATATCACCAAAAGAATAAAAGTTGGATCTTCATTTCTATGGACTACACCTGCAGTTTTCAGTCTTACAATCTATTGTTTGAGGAGAATGAAAAGAAGAAGAAAAACAGAATTGAGACTTGAAGATGACCTTTTTCATTTCACTTTTCCCAGGAGTCACCAGATTACTTAAGAGAGCTAATAAGGAAAACTCAAAGCTTAACTGATAAACCATTTGGGGTTGGTGTCGTTTTGGCATTTCCGCACGAAGAAAATGTGAAGGCTATACTTGAGGAAAAGGTTGCAGTTTTGCAAGTTTATTGGGGTGACTGTACGAAGGAATTTGTACATAAAGCGCATCAGGCTGGCGTGAAGGTGGTTCCTCAAGTAAGTCTTTATACCATTTGGCTAATTAGAACTTTTAGCCCATTGAATTGCAGTACGTGCAATGTATTATTACTTTGTCATGCTTAGTGACATTAGTTTCAACATATATTGAACAGGTTTAATATACATGTGCTTGAATCAGAATATAGTATTCCTTGTCCATAGACGCATAATCTTTTCTAGATATTGTAAGAAAGTTTGCAAGGATAACAATTTGCATCTTTAACATGTAGAAATGCTTGATGGTCTATTAGGAATTTATGGTATTAATTACATATCCCTGCATTTTGTAATTCATATTGGTCATGGACATCCACAAACAGTTACTGCAATGATTATGGGGAAAAGGCTGCAAATCATTCAAATTAGATTTTAGGATTAATTTTCCAACGTCTAATACTCCTGGTGGGCTGAATATGGATACATTTCTTTCCAAGGTTGGGAGCGTTGAAGGCGCAAGAAACGCCATCGAATCTGGAGTCGATGCAATTATTGTGCAAGGACGTGAAGCTGGTGGTCATGTAATTGGTCAGGTATGAGAACATGCTTCAAGCTCAGTTTGACAGCACTGGCTTAAAACTGAGCAATTTAAGTGCATTTTCAGTGAAGACTTGGATAAGTTTTGCACCTTATGATCAGTTACAACTTTTAGTATGAATAAATGAAAATTTTGTTCTGCCCAACATCATGTTCTTTAAGCTTTTGACAACAACATTTTTCAGGAGGGTTTAATTGCATTGTTGCCCAGAGTAGTGGATCTTGTTGGTGATCGGAATATACCTGTGATTGCCGCTGGTGGCATAGTAGATGCACGCGGCTATGTAGCTGCTTTGGCGCTGGGTGCTCAAGGAGTCTGCCTTGGAACTAGGTATGAGGAATTGTCATCTTTCTTTTTGAAGGACTCATCAGGCAGTAGCAGTTAGGCATCACTAAGCTGCAACTACTGGAATGAGTATGCATGCCTTGTTTCATTGGGCATGTAAAGAAGAGGTTTAGGGCTTTAGGCTAATTATTGACATTAATTATCCTGAGTAAGCCTCATTTTCAGTAGGAAGTGTATCTTAGCTTATCCAAAGTTATGATTACCATGCCATCTTGAGAGTTTAGTTGAGATGAAAATTCAGAGTAAAAGATACAGATACCCTTCATGGTTTTGATTGATTCTTCAAAATTTTGGTTTAGCCAGAAAAGATTTGGTTGAAACAGATGATGATATGAAAGTTGTATTGTTGAATAGTCTTTATTGCTTGTAATCATATTTTGCAGGTTTCTTGCAACCAAGGAAAGTTATGCTCATCCTACATACAAGAGAAAGGTGGTTGAGCTTGACAAAACAGAGTATACAAATGTGTTTGGTCGGGCCAGGTGGCCTAATGCACCCCAACGTGCTCTGGCAACTCCTTTCTTCAATGATTGGAAGTCTCTCCCTCCTCATGAAAATGAGTTGAACCAACCCATCATTGGCCGTTCGATCATAAATGGCCAGGTTAGCATCTCTTCATCATTCTTTTACTTACCAGCAGTTGAAGCTTCTGAGAGAGTAATAGATTTAGATTATATGATTTAGCTTTGGTTGCCTAATTTATCATCAATATCTAGGAAAAGGAGATTCGCCGGTTCGGTGGTACCGTTCCGAATGCGACGGCCACCGGAGACATTGAAAGCATGGCCATGTATGCTGGTCAAGGAGTAGGTCTGATCAAAGAAATTGTACCTGCAGCTGAAGTGGTAAAGGGGCTAGTTGAAGGAGCAAAACAACTGATCCACCAAAAGTTTGGAGCTGGAGAGGAATGCAGTGATTAGAGCATTGTTTTAAAATTCAATCATGGATGTACTTAAGACAATTCGCATAATGAAACACTATAAGTTAAAATAAAGCTGTGTACAGATTTTTTTCAATAATTTTTATTTTAAAATTTAATAACTCTAATATTTTATTTATATGTAAATTATATATTTTTATATTAGTGAGATGATTATTATTTGTGATAGGATAATAATTATATATACATGGGATAACTTTTAGGATGAGTATTTTATATAAATGAACAAATTCAAACCAAATGCTTTAGGCCGTAAATTATAGTATTGAATCCAATTAAAATGGGATAATAAAATTATAGTAAAAATTTAATTTAATAGTATTGTTAATTAGTAAATTTAATAATTTAGTTATTTTAAAAACTAAATAAAATGTAAATAACAAACGAAAGTTAAAATGATAAATTGAATAATAACAAAATAATGAATGTTTTTGTATATTTTAGTATCTTTCTTAATATTTTAAGTTTGAAGTCAAAATAAAAAAATAGATTATCAAATCAATGTTTTAAAAATTAGATGGATAAGATAAAAAATTTAAAATATTTAATTAGTATTAAAATTTTATAAAATTAGTTAAAAATTAAATAAAATTAAATTTTGAAAATATTAAAAAATTTTATCTTAAAAATTAATTAAAAATAAGAGATTATTAGATAAAAATTAATTAATTAACTTTAATATATAAAATTTATTAATTAAAAAAATCGATTCATTAATTAATTTTAATATAAAAAAATTTATTAATTAAAAAAATTGATCCCTATTTACTGTAAAGATTTTAAAACATTCAGTATTGTCTTGTTACTGATTTTGTGTAGTCTCTCACTGTCAACCTGACGGACGCCAAAATGGCCGCTCTTAGTAACGCCGCTGCTGCAGTCCTCTCACCGGACTTACTATCGTTCATAGACATGAAAACCCTCTCCCAGTTCGAGCTCCGAACTCTATCCCTTTGTTCCTCTTCCTCCGCCAATGGCGAACTCTTCACCCCCGCCATTGACCGCACAATCTTCAACGAGAGTTCAGGCTCCCGCCGCCAGACTTACTCAAGGCCGTCCTCCCACCACCATCACCACCATCGCCATCGCGTGGCCGGCCTCCTCCCCAAAGCCACCTCAAGCCCTCCTCCGCCGCCTAATCCCACCCCCTCTACCGACCCTGAAAACCAGTCCATAATCAAACATCTCAAGCAATTGCTATCATCACACCCCGACTTCCAAGAATCGGATTTAACCCCATTCGATTGCTTCTCCCATCCATTCAATTTGACATATCTAACGCCGCCACCGCCGTCGTTACCGCTGCCGGAGTCGAATGTGAGGAAGAGGAAGAGAGGGCGGAAACCAAAAGTGAAGGGTGTGGAGGGTGGATTAGGGTTTGAGGTAGTGAACAAGAACGGGGAAGTGGTGGACTGGGTGGGGTTGGGGAGGATGGAGGATCCATACGGCGAGGAGTTGCGGCGAAGGACAGTGGGGATGAACAGCGAGGAAGAGTTGTTTGAGTTCTTGAGGCAGTTGGAAGGGCAGTGGTGCAGCAGGAGGAGGAAGAGGAAGATTGTGGACGCCGGCGAGTTCGGTGATCATATACCTGTGGGATGGAAGCTTCTGCTGGGGCTTAAGAGGAAAGAAGGTCGTGCTTGGGTTTATTGCCGCAGATATATAAGGTGCTCTTTGGCTTTCTCTTTGATAATTATATCTTTAGCTCCCCTTTTCTTTTCTTTTTCGGTATATATATCTCAGTAACTAATCTATTTCAGTTGTATACTTCTATTCAGTGGGAGGGATGAAAGGTTTTTGCTTTACACCTGAAAATTATTGGAATTGCGATACAGTTTTAATGTTTACTTACTGTATCTATTGGTTCTGTTTCCGTTCTTTTAAAGGTACTAATAGGTGTAGTGAGGATATGACTAATACTAGGTTATGATTTGAAAGTTGGTACCAGTTTATCAAGCACCTGTTGTCCGGATACTTTAGTTTTTCATGTTCCTGAACTGGTGCTAATCGACAGGCTGAATGTTGATTTTTAATTTATGCTAGTTTATGGTTGCCACCAGCTTTAGAGTGTTTATGTTAAGTAAGGGAGGTGAAGGAGTAGGGGGAGTGTAGTGGTCGTTTCATGGTGAGTTCTACTGAATGATGACACCTGATGAAGTGCATTGATTGAGCAGATTGAAACATGGAGATAAGGATTGGAAGTACATTTAAATTTCTGTGAGGGTGTAGAAGTAGACCAGGGATGAATGGTTGCAAAATATAGCCTAGATTCTGGTTTGGTGAGTTGCAAAAGATAATGACTGTGCTTGGTGCAATATAATATGCGTTGTTATATCACGCGATTAATTACTTGGTTTGGTTGTCCATAAAAAAGCTGTATTGTAATAAGATGTACATTGTGTAACATAAAAATTCATTCTCTTTTACTCTGTAATCACCTTTATATAGTCTGTCATTTATTGATCATTACATTACTGTTGTATTTAAGTACATCCTTAATGCTATTTCATTATTACATCCGACAAGCATCATGTAAATATTTTATGCATTTGTTGTGAAAAGTTGATAATTACATTCGATGGCTGTGATGTATCTCTTTATAATTAAATAAATCCTTAAAGTATTAATATTCTGGGTACATGGAAAGACAAGTTAGAAAAAAATTTGAAGTTCTAATTGAGAAACGCTCAAAACTCTTAAATGGTGAGTCATAAAACTCCTTGAGTTGGAAACTTTGTCCTTCTTGACCCATTTTTCCTCACTCTACGCATGTATAATCAATTCTTCCGACCCTTTTATTTGTAGATAGAAAATATAGTAATGGCAAACTGTTATCTCAAGTAATTTGTCATGACTCCTTCTAAATGGCATTTTACATTTTGATGTAAGATGATTGTGTCGCTTCTAGAGCAATACAGCTTTTTCAGCTCCTATTTTCTTATAAAGAAGTTTCATATAGGATAAGTTAACTGGCTGAAAATTATAACATTAAAATATTGATATAGGTTTCATAAAGTTGGCCAAGGCAATTGTCTTCACACAATTACTTCCTTTGGAATCCATCAAGTCCTATGATGTGATTCCGTTTTGACAGTCTAAAAGTACTTCCATGCTTTATTTCATGGTACTGAAGTCATAACGTAGGTTGAGAAGCATTAGAGCTTAGTAGCAGTAAAATGACTGCCTAGCAGCTTTTGTTTGTTAATGATAATATATAACTTGACAACTTCAATAGATTTGTGTTCCTTGCATTTTCCTCATTTTCAAGAACCTGCTTGTAATTATGCAAATATTAACTGCATATCTCATGATGGTCTTAGATTATCTTGCCACCATAACAATCATTCTACCTACTCTTCATTCCCACAATATTTTCTTATTTGACTAATGTATATGGGTCACAGCCACACGTTGATACTGTTACATCCAATTTTAAGCAAAAACTAGATCTATCGATTCTATTGACAAGAGGCTAATGGTTTATGAGAAAAGGAAACTCTCAAATCGTGGTATTCTCAGGCAGAACTTGACAATATGATATTCAAGAACTGATAGTCAATAACTGATAACCATAAAATACACCATGAATTCAAAGTAGTTAGAAATCGGAATTATGATAAGGTTCATCTTAACTACCATAATGCAACGGTTTAAACAAATATGATGCTGCCATTACTTCGATATTTGACTAAATATGGTTATTACTGCAGAGAAGAAAGCAATAGTCTGACCTTTCAGCATTGTTCCATTACATGGCTTGCCTTCGTACTTGAAATTGTAATCCTGTGTTGATGATTGCAAATATATATTGTCTTCCTTGTAGTTTCCATTTTTTGGAGCCTTATTGGTTATGTCCCTACCAAAAAGATATCTGTGCCCACTTAGTTTTACATTGTGGTCATACATTGTGGTCAGTTTTGTATATGTGTTTGTTTGCAATTTTCATAAAATTGGGACGGTTTTTTAATTTACTTTTACTGATCCATCTTCCTCATAATATTTCCTACAGGCGAGATAGTCTTGTTTCCATATCTGACTCATATTTTTCCTTATGTGATACTCAGCCCTGGTGGACAGCATTTTTTATCTTGCAAGGAAGTTTCCAACTATTTGCAGTCCTTGTTTGGAGCTTATCCTCCACATTGTCTGAAAGATCCGTCTGGTGATAACTTTCAGCAGGCCCTTTTACCTGCTTCGGCAATTGTAAGTATGCCTTAGCTTAATGGTTTACCTTTAATTTGATATTATTCATGAGTTTGGTGACATGCAAACAGTATTCTGGTCATGCTGAAAACGATGAAGATCGAAAGCAGTCTGATGAACATGAGAAGGAAGTTGCTCTGTTGGGGATTGAAAATCTTGCAGAGGTTCAGATACGTGACCTTTTTGAATGTCACAAATGCAATATAGCATTTGATGACAAAGACACGTACTTGGAGCACTTGTTATCTTTTCATCAGAGGACTACAAAGAAATACAGGCTTGGTTCTTCTGTTGGGGATGGTGTGATTGTAAAAGATGGAAAATATGAATGCCAGTTTTGCCACAAGGTTTTCCATGAAAGGCGTCGATACAACGGTCATGTGGGGATACATGTGAGGAATTATGTGAGGGGTATAGAGGATTCTCCTGCTGTTCGTATGGCTGTTGAACAAAAAATTGACACCGCAACCAAAGATGAGTTGCCAACAAGAATATCCAAAATGGATGCGTTAATTCAAATTGCTCAAAATTCCATTCGAGAAACATCATCTTCTGGAAATAATAATGGATTTGATGTTGGGTTGTCTTTTGATGAACATAACATGGCGTCTAATGCTGAGCTGCTTGCATCAGTTACTGATCACGAGCTTCGTTCTTATTCTCCATCTGGTGAACTGAGAGGAGATGAAATGGAAAAGTCTTTGGAAGTGGAGGTATGTGAGGAAACCTGTGATGATATGGTGATTGATAAAAAGATAGGGAAGGTTGGTGATAGTAGTGATTTTACAGAAGTTAGGATAGATTCATTGTTTGAAGATACACCAGATGCTGATCATGATGTTTCTGATACTAATGTAAGAGAAGTTGGTGCGATATTCAGCAATGATGACTCTGAAAATGCAGGCATTGAACAGGAAAGCCAGTCACTTGATCATTATAGTGATCAGAAGATTTGTGACAACAAGATTATTGACCATTCTAACGATGATGAATTTGATGGAATGAACATTGTCGAGATAGAAGTTGGATTTGGGATCAGTGGGAGTTTAGCAAATAATGATGTGGTACAAGGGACTGTACCACAATCATACAGAGAAAATCTACTTCAGTGTGGGTCTTATGACCCACATACTTCATCATTGCAACCATCTGTTAAAGTTTCAACACCCAGTGCATTAATGGACAAGGTATTTTTGTTTTGTTATTCCCCAGTTGTCTGATATAGATGTAGGGTTTGGGCAGTTTGATGTCTTTGCTCTTTAATATTTGTAACCGAGAAGATAATGTTACTGGAAGTTCCTTGATAGATTGGTTCGATTTTTTTCCATCTTTTGGCAGGGAGAGAATGAACTGGATGCAGTTGACCAGGGGCCTGATAAATTAACAGTTGCTGAGGACCTGAGGTTGGAGGAAATTGAACAAATGAAGTTTAATTTTGTTTCCGGTCAAGATAGTGTATCTTTGTCTGAGGTTCCCATAGCTCATATGGAAGAGGCAGCATATGGTGCTTCAGTCCATTTTGAACCGCATGTTGGGGATATGAAGAATGGGCAATATTGTACAACTGTGTGCGTATGGTGCGAAGTGGAGTTTACTTACGAGGCTGTTGAAAATGAAGTGCAGTCAGATTCAGTTGGTTATATGTGCCCAACCTGCAAAGCTAAAATTTCTGGTCAGCTTAGTGTATTGGGTACTTGACTGCTCATGAATTCCTCTGCTTGTCAGGTAATCTAAGTATCTGTGCTTCTCTAATTCTGTGATGCTATCAAGGAATTTTATGTTCTTCGGCTCTTGTCAGTTTTGCTCCAAAGTTCCTTTCTAAGTATAGATTCAATACCTTGTCTATTATTTACTACCTTAGGTTGCTGCAATTGGTAATTGCCTTGATTAGTCTAGCATATGCGGTGTATGAGTATTTACTGGCATTGTATGGGTATCGACTTGGAGAATGTTGAAGAATTCAAAAGGATCAACTTATCATTTCTTCCAGCAACTCTGTTTTTGGTAGACATCTATGTCCGTTAGGACTTCCTCCCATGGTGATTGACAGCCTTTACAATTTCCTTTTCGTCAATAGTTCCCATGCACCTGCTTTTTTCTCTTCTTTTTTTATTTCTTTCTATCTTTTTGTGGTTTGACATACTTTGCTTTAGTAGAACATTAGAACTTCAGTTGGTCCTGTTCTGCTGATTTTATCAAGTCCTTGCTTCGAGTTAAGCTTCTTTGTTTCTCAAAACATGAACAGGCATGCGCATAGCTGGGTTCTGTCATTGAAGTACACTGCCTCCTAGGTGCACCATACTAGATGATTGAAATTTTATTGAATTTTTTGCTTTTATCTTGAATTGTGATACGTTGGGATCCTTTTGGTCATTTTGTTTTGTAGAGACTGCTTCCCATAGCCTTCGTAGCACCCACTCTGCCCTCTCCTCCTCCCTATCCAAAGTATAAAAATGCCTTTTCTTTTAAGCCTTTGTGGTGGAAGTGACACAAAATCTTATACAACCTACTCCGTTGGTCTGCATTAGGGTTTGTAGTATGGCTTGTTAATATAGATGGGACTTTGCATTTTGGTGGTGTACCTCTTCTTTGTTATTGTCTGTCTTTCTGCTCCATGTTAGTATTGATCATGATCAATTTTGATTATAGTGTGGAACTGGATCCTGGAGGCATTAGGACCAAAAGTGGACTAGGAGGTTGATCCTATTCTGCCCCAGCAAATTGTTGATTCTAATCACTTTACTGTGGCTTAGTGTGTATTATGTGTATAACAGTATGTTCTTAGATAGTTATTTGCTTCTGTCGCTTCAATTGAAGTGAGTTTTAGGATTTGTTTGTAAATTGTTATTCAAGAACAAGAAGAGAAAGTTGTGTTGGTTCTATGTTGTGATTGGCATGCAGTATCAACTTTTCTGTTATGGTCCTGTGTGATGGAACGAGTTATGGGTCTGTGTGATGTGGCCGTAGAAGGGGAAAGTGTTTGGGTGTTTGGGTTATAGGCTTTCTTTTTGTTTCCTCGGGTCATTAACCGAACTAGCTCAATAGAGGGAGCATGAAAC
>JANTPM010000001.1:27674818-27690494 GCA_025434745.1 Erythroxylum divaricatum
ACTAATTCTAAGTGGAGAAACACTCTCCTCAACTAAACATGAAAATAGGGAAATGGAGGATCACCCTCCTACAAAACAGGAAACATGGGAAAACAAAATAACGTGACTAATTCAGCAGCTCTATTAGTGGTTGTTTAGAATGTATAGCTTTGGATCCATGACCATAACGTGTGTAAACTTGTAATGGCTTGTAACATTTTCCCATACTTTTAGACTAAAGAAAAGGAGACTTAATGGCATTCTTTTAGACTAAAGAAAAGGAGACTTAATGGCAGCATAACGAGTGTACCATATCACGTAATGGGGACCAATATATTATAATTTATCTCAGTACCCTATGGGATTTTGCACAGAGCATGTTGAAGACTCGAAAGCCCCAACCCTGCCAGCTCTGAAGATCAACGTGAATCACTAATATTCGTTTTCAGTCATTAAAAGGGTATTAGATTCTTACCTTTTGATATAATGTTGCCCAGTAATGGAAGTTTAGAATTAATCAAGTCCGAAATTCAATTGGAGAAACGCCAAAAGTCAACAAAGAAGGCTCTAATACCTACCTCCCAACAGTGATTATAATTAGTCCTCCAGGTGTTATCTACTAACAACGCAAATTGAATTTGTTCATCTTCAAGGCGGCTTTGTACATCATCAGACGAGTCAACATTTTCCACATTTTCCAGGGTAGAAAAAACATAACGCAGTCTTCTGGAGAGCAAGATTTTTTTGTCTAATTTTATGGTATTTTATTTTGTACCATAAATTTCAGTCATTTATTTGTGCAGAATTTATGTTTATTTATGCGAGACTTACGTGGATCTTACGCGAGACTCATATAAATAAATAACTAAAATTTATTAGACACAATAAAATATTATAAAATTGAACAAAAGATCTCGCTCCTTTAGACGGCAGATTACTACTATGGTTAAGATTGATTGATATTCTGATATGATCACGTTTTGAATTGCTTTCAGTTTTTCTACACAATGCGGGGAATAAAGAATCTCTGCAAAAAGTGGGACGAATAAAAATGCACATGGACCTGACGATGCCTCGGAGTCCTGTTATAATTTAGACTAGTATGGCCAAAGCAGTAGCAATATACGTACACCTCGTGGCCTAATATACAGCAGAGTGGCTGGCGGATGTCTAACATTGCTACAGAGCCCTTGTAGCTACGACGAATCTACACCCACTTACGAAAAGCAGACGTAGAATTTGATTCTCCCAAAAGAGAAGACATGAAAGAAGCTCCGTTCTATATTTAGTTGTGTAACTGAGCCATTCTGTTCTTGTAGAGAATAGACGATGGCCAGTAGAAGAGAAAGATGTAGGTGGTGTAATGTGTATCTTGTGGTGCCAGCTGAGGCTCAGTCCTTCACATGTCCAAGGTGCCAAAACATCACTCAGGTTCCATTTCCACATTACAATCCTTTGTCTCATGCTCGTGAATCGGTGAATCACGCAGCCAACCAGGTCGCTGGCCTAATCAACTTGGTGACCACCCACATTAGCACCAAGACAAGCTCCGTGAATAGCCAACATGGAGCAGGCAATTACTGTTCTCATCAGCCTCCAAGACCGTCGCTACCTCTTCCTTCCGTCCATGGCAGGAAACGAGCAGTGATTTGTGGACTGAACTACAGAGGGAGGAGTTATAAGGTCAAAGGAAGTATTAACGATGCAAACTGTATGAGGTATTTACTTGTCGAGAAGTTTGGCTTTCCTAGTACCTGTGTGGTTATGCTTACAGGTATGACCACAATTTTTATGAATGCTAGCGATTTCTACTTGCATCAGCTATATAGAATTCATACATCAATCAATGTGCAGAAGATGAGACTAACCCACTCAGGATTCCAACAAAGGCGAACATGAGGCTGGCCTTGAAGTGGCTTGTTCAAGGGTGCGAGCCAGGTGACTCGTTGGTGTTTCACTTCTCTGGTCACGGATCAAGGCAGCGCGATTATAACATGGATGAGATAGATGGGTTTGATGAGGCATTATGCCCTCTTGACTTTGAAACTGAAGGATCGTTAGTCGACCACGAGATCAATGATACCATCGTAAGGCCATTAACATCAGGAGTTACACTTCATGCCACCATTGACGCCTGCTATAGCGAAACTGTACTAGATCTCCCATTTGTCTGCAGGATGGACAGGTTTATACATGAACACGATGTGGTTATACAATTTAATCTGCTACTCGAATTGTTTAACCTTTCTTGGTTGCCGTGTTGATAGGAAAGGGTACTATACTTGGGAGGATCAAAGATGTTCAAGGGCCTATAAGGGCACAAGTGGGGGTCTGGCCATCAGCTTCAGCGCCTGCAATGATGATCAGATTTCTATGGATACCACGGTGACTAACCACATAGCTTGTTTAATCTTTTCTGCATGGGTTAGTGATTTAACTGCGTTAGGATCGTGTTGTCTAATAAATGGCACTCAAGGATCTACTAGGGTTAGTTATTAGAGTTAACTTCTTGTTATCATTCATGCGTCTCTTATCTTTTTTATTCTAATAATTTATGTTGAACTCCAATCCAAAATATCATAAAATTCAGTTTTAACATGATTTATTATTGTCTCTAATATATACTTTTTGATTGCGAAACAACATATAAATTATCATCATCCTAACATATGAAATTTGCAAATCGTCTTGGATTCATACTGCATGAACATTTTGAAGAGTTAAACTTGTGCAGGCCCTGGCAGGCAACGCTTCAACTGGTGCATTGACTTTCAGCTTCATCCAATCAGTGCAAAACGAGCCTGGACTATCGTATGGCAGATTGCTTAATGCCATGCGAGGTGCAATCCGTGGGGTTAAAGCAAGTGGACTCCGCCTCAATGGTCCAATTGCGTCCCTTGTAAACAAAGCACTGTTTAACACAGAGATCGACCAGGTAATGCTGCTCTTTCAACTATTTTTGCTTAGACAACAAAACATATGTATAATAACAATAATACTAAATCACTCTACTCCATCATTCATTTGCAGGAGCCCCAGTTGTCTTCATCTAGCAAGTTCGACGTTTACTCCAAGCAGTTTATGCTGTGATGTAATCTCTGCAATAATGAAAGAACAAAAAAAATTATCAGATAATTCTGAAAATGCATGGATCATTGAGAAAAAAGAATGTCGAAGATGTATCCTCTTAAATAATGAAATGCTATTAACATAATAAGTTATGCACGAGGTTCTTACCTCTTGAAGAGTTTGCCAGGAGAACATTACACTAAAGCAGTGTTATAGAATTAAGAGCTTGCGAGAAACAGTACACCAGCGGGCATAAGACGTATAGAGGTTAGGCCAGTCAGAGGATGGGGAATATGAAAAGTGAGAAAGCCACAAAGACAACACCTGTTCTTGATCCTCTTCTCGTTCTACCATCTCTATCAGTTCTTCCAAGACTCTCTCTAGCTCAGTTCTTTCGCTCGTGTTGAGGACTGGAACATCTGTTCCATTGCTAGCTCTGCATAGCAATGGCAACCAGGACATTAGCATCTTCAGTTTGGTCTGCCTTTGTAGTTCTCTCTTGCCTTCCTCCATTTCTTCCAACCCCAAGTTTCTTGCTTCCTTCAACAGGAATGCTGTAGACATTCTCAAGTGATTATGTAAGACTCAAAGGTATCTAATTTGGTAACAAGAAAGGTACGAACCTGAAGCTTTCACCAATAAGCCCTGCAAGCGCGGCTCAGCAGAAAGAGCGAGCCAAGCTACATTAGAAGCCGAAGCCCACATGCAAACGGCTTCTTCAGCTAACCCACAATACACCATCTTCTGAGCCAACCAAAGAAGCTCTGCCGCCAGCTTCTCAGCAGAACTTCCACACCGGTTCTCTTCATCCCTTGCCTTCCCACCCCAAAACAGAGCTCCCTCTCCGACATACCGAACAGCCCTCAAAACCTGGTTCAACCCGACCTGGACCGGCCCAGCCACGCTGCCTTTACCACCGCCGCTATGTTCCTCCGTTTGAAAACCTAGGTCGGTCATGTCGGTCCCTAGCTGGCTAAGAGTCCTCGAAAACGCGACTGATAGAACCGTACGATTGACTTCACGTAAAGCCTCGACATTCTCTTTGTGATTCTCATCTATAAGCCTCTCCGCCAAAGACCTGACAATTTCATACTTCCTGGAGCTGACCGGAATATCATTAACAATCGTAAACAGCTGTGAAAGCGCTCGAGCGATACCCGAATCCCCGCCGCCGGAAATGGGCACATATTCATCGTTCTTAGGAGGCTTAAGTGAACGATTACCAAGGGCGTTAAGGTCAAAAGAAGCGGAAAAAGAAGAAAGAAGACGAATAAAGAGGAGAAAAGAAGTGATGACAATATATTGGAGATGTTCAAGGAGCTTAAACCTGTAAGACAAGTTATGGAGGGACTTGTCGACATAGATAAACACGGATGTTACGAGGTTTCTAATAAACAACGTAGCTATGGTGGTGGGTGAGGTTTCCAATATGCGTCCCATGTATGTCTGCATTTCTGCTGACTCAGATTTTTGTGCGCTTTTAGCTAGGGTATGGAGTTTCAGAAAGAGTTGAAGTTAAAGGACAGGTGTATGAATAGTTTAGAACCTAACATGTGAAAATTGGCTAAACGATTGACGAATAATGACTAATAAGATGGCTGGGTTTGGAAGGTTTAGATTACGATTTTGTTCTTTTGTGAATTACTATTTCATTCTTTTGTCAATTACGATAGTGTGGAATATATAATACTCAAGGTGGTCCAAGTAACGAAGGCGACTTCTTGAGGAGTTTTTTTTAGCTAAAAATTTAAATTTCACAGTAAATTAATTATAATTCTGTCTTAACTATTTTGAGATTCTTTAGAACCGATATAACAAAAAGTTAAATTAGTAAGACAAAAAGCTTAAGATTTAAACTAATATTAAACTGTGTTAAAGATTGAGTAAAATTAAAGAATTTGAAAACCTTTCCAATAGAAAAATTTAAAGTTTTATTGAAAAAAAAGACCGTCAAATGAAAATTAATCGGTTTATTTTGATGTGTCAAAATTAATTAATTTACAAAACTAACTTATTAATTAAAAATTGATTAAATTTTAACAACAATAATTAATAAACTAATTAAAACCACAAAGTTAAAAATTAAATTGAATAAGTGGTCAGGTTAAAATTTTTACTGTTAAACTTAAGATCTGGTTGAGTTTTTAAAACATTGATTAGAAAGTACAAATTTAATTTAATACTTAACTTATTTATGAATTATTTAACTTGTAAAGTAATATTGATTTAAAAAATAGTGTGAAATATTATCATGGTTTAAAAGACCAGAAAATATGAACTTCGGAAAAATCATTGATTTGGATGTGTGTGGTCTTAGTTTGATCCGCGAGTGTCCCATAGGACTCGGTTAAGATAAGTGATAAGGTGGGAAAGATCCACATACTAGTTATTTATAAAATAATTTTGAATTTTAAAGTTTTCGTGTACAAAATATTGGCAAAGTAAAGTTAAAAAATCTCTAAAATCTAAACCTCACACTGAATAACATTGATAGCTTATGCATGATATGTTGAGTCCTGTACTAACTTTGGTAATATAATTTAATTGAAAGTAAAAGATATATTATTTATTTATATTATATTGATATCCATATTCATACAAAACTACCATTTTTAATGGGATAACTATTTATTTGTATTTTTATATAATTAATTTCAATTTTTAATTAAATTTCAAATCTTTTTAAAATATTACTTTTTTTTTGGATTCGAAGAAACCCGTAGGCGGGGCAAGCGAGCACACTTCTCTGAGAACTCAACAGACGGACCATTTCATAGGCGGAACAAGCAGGCGTACCTTATCATTAAGAGCCCAAATGATGCTCCGTTTATTGTTAAAATCTCGACTGCTCCAGGTTCTTACAAGAAGGGCTAGCATGGAATCGAACCTGAGACCTGATCTAAACCAAGCCCGGCTCTCAACCATCTAGCCACGCCCCTTGAGGGCTTTTTAAAATATTACTTATAAATGTAAGGCATTTGTTCCGATAGAAAAAAATGATTTGACGAAACAAAAAGATGTGATTCCCAATTTTGATTTATACAACAGTCTATTTTTCTGTGAAAAAATTAAAAATTAAAAAATCTAAAACTTAATTGAAAAATTAAAATGTTTAAATTGACATTTATTTTTGCTTTTTATTTAAGTAAAGCGTTCAACAATGAAGTCTTAGATCATTTACTTCTTAATGCATGTATAAATTAAGATGGTATGTTTGAGCTCCTTAAAAGTGAGCTAAGAAATCTACTTCCTATTGCGTATACTACTCTCCATAAGATAAAGATTTACAAAAAGGAGCAGTAAAGCTTGGTAGCAGCAAGACTTGAGCCAACCTGAACACCTTTGTTGATCTTAATATTCGTCTTCATTGTCATCAGTTGAAATCCTGCATCAAAGCAAAGTTGAGGGAGAGTTAATCTTGATAGTCATGAATTATAAATGATAAGATTGGGTGTGCTCTTTAAACTTTCATTTACAAGCTATAAATTAAACTAAAGCAACTTCCATTTAGCATGTTTTTGTTATTAAAAAAAGGAATGTTCTGATTAAGCACTAAAATCCAGATGAAACTAGATAGAATATGATTCCGAATTTATATATTATAAATTATTTATTGTTAACTATAATAATTATAAATACCACTAAAATAATAGTACTAATGTAATGATTACAATTCAATCTTCCCAAGAAAAAACCCCCCAAGAGCTTCGAGCTTTAACCAAACTGATTTTCATGCCATGTTTGCTAACAAAGTGCCAAGCTTGAGCCATGGATACCCAAACAACTTTCAAGAAGTACTACAACAGATAAGCTTATTGGTGAAATGTCGCTAAATAATAAAAAATTGTGTGAAATAATAATTTGTGATGAAAAATAATCCTCGTCCTAATGGTCACTGAATTTGGGTAGCAAAATAATATCCGCTACGTTTTTTTGAAATCGTCATAGAAAAATTTTGGATACATAATATATTCGTCAATAAAACATATAACTAATAAGAACAAAAAACGTTGTACATAGAAATTTGCGACATACATATTTTGTAGATAAAAGTTTTTACCTACGAAACCATACTTATAGGTAATTATTTTTACTGACGATTTTTTTTGAAGTAAAATAATTTTAGCTACTAATTGTTTGTCGTAGGTAAATATTTTTAGAGACATTATTGTAAATATAGGTAATAACATTTTGTGAAGCTTTTATTTTAGTAACTAATACTTTTAGTGACAAACATTTATTTTTAAATATAAATTTTTATTATAATTGTTTAAATCAAATTTAATTTAATTTATTACAATTTTTAAAACGGTTTGAAATATAAAATAATTACATTTTATAATTAATGATGATGACATATTTTAAAATAATAATAAATTGAAATAAAGTAAACATTAAAAATGGAATGCATTTTATAAAAAATATTTATAGGTTAATTATAGAATTTGAACAAATTTATAAATAAACCAAGACTCCTCATTGTCACCACTACTGACATAGTTTGAGCAAAGAAATTATTTGACCATCTGTTTAATCTGTTCACTTCTTTTACATTACGATATAACTTATTTTCTATAGATTGTAACTTAGTCTTCAGTGACTAATTCTCCTATTGAAGCGCCATGACATATGTTGGCTGTGATGAAGATGTACCAATAAGCTTAGGAAAATACCCAAGACCTTTAACATACCCCGATCTTGTACTAAGGATATTATTACAAATGTCATCAATATTGGGCTGATTCTCCTAAGATAATGATGTCTGCAACAACTTCTGCATCTTGGCCTACAATTTAAAATATAAAATCAAGTTAAGTAAAAAATTATTACTTAGCATTACATAAAAAATTAAGCTGTAATATTAATTTTTTTATACATATATAGTTACTTTGTGTCTCTTCAGACCTTCAGCCTTCACTTTCCTTATAGTGTGTTAGCTTGTACAGTGTGATCTTATCACACTTTTGTCTTTAAAGTTGAGATTGACTCTATTATATAAATTTAAAAAATTAGAAGATAATAAAATTTATTATATTAAGAAATAGAATAATAAGTTGAAAACGTTACACTTACAAATTCTTTTCAAATGACAACAAATGATTTGGAGCTGATGTTATGAGGAGTCTTCATTTTTACTCTGTTCACCTTGATTTTCTCACACTTTTTCTAAATTAACAGAAGTAGTCATAAAATGTATAAACAAAATTAATGACAGGAAATATGAAGAGAAATAAAACAAACCTTAACCTTCACAGAGGCCCAATAATCATACATTCCACTCCAATTTTCTAGAGTCACCCGTTTCAGAACATGCCTACTTGTCGCTTCATCGGAAGGGAAAGACTGGTAATTTTTATGAAGTCTATATCGATGTTCTTCGCCCTTTATTTCAACAGTGAATTAACATAGCTTGAAACCTTAGACTTTTCGATATCAACGATATTGAGCTTCTTCTGTGAAGAACATGTATAAGTTAACTTACTATTTTTGTTAAGAAAAATCGCAATACATATAATCAAGTGAATTGAAATATTACCAAAACTTTGTCTAAAGCATTTTAGAGCAAGTTGTCTTCCTTCAACTGCCCGACATACTGAAGGCAATCAATTAATTCATCATAACGACACCAAACTCAATGAACAATTTTGCATATTGGATCTTATCTAGAGGGCAACGTTGCGCAGGGTCAGTGGTTACAGACTACTTGTTGTTCATTGCAACATTCATCCATTGCAACTCAGCTTCTTTTGTGATGCATCTACCTCATTTTTTAATGACAGTATTGGAACTTAAAAACAAAAAAATTGTAATAAGAAAAACACACTAAACATGTAATGAGTAATTTCAATATTAATGTAAATATGTTTGGTTAACAAACAAACCTGAAGATCCTTCAGCACTAATAGATGATGTTCGTAAAGGTTGTTGCTGATTGTCTTCATTCAAGGATGCAATTGTTGGTTGTTAAACGATGAGGTCGGATTGAGTTGGTTGTTGTAGGGGAGGAACTTTCGTTGCCACCTTCTTTCCCTTGTTTCTACCAAGTGTCATTATATTGAACAACAAAAACGAAATATGAACATAATGTATAATCTTAACTCAAACATCAATATTCTACATGAATATAAGGAGATCATTGGTCAAATACTAAACATTCGGCATAGCATTCCGCATAAACATAAGTGAAACTTTAAAAATATGCACTTAGTCATCGTAAATTAACTTAAGTAAAACAACAACAATATAAGACAATTATGAACATAGCATTTCAAACAATACAAACAATTTATTTATATTGAATCATCATGATCAAGATTTTGAAAATCATCGTTATTAAATACATTATCATTGAATTTTTCATCACTAATATATTCGAGTAAAGTATCGTCATTATCATTTAAGTCATCCCGAGTATAGTCTTCATATGTTTGTAAGATAAGATGAGCTTGGACTTCATCTAGTTGAACTATGTTAGGATCGACATAGGACCTATGAAATGATGATATATCTGTATCTTCTACTCTACATCTTCTACTAGAATGCCTTCATTATTGAACTGCAATCCGACCAATATCTTTTTCACAAAAATCAATGACATTTTTTTTGGTTAAAACTTTTGAACAATCTTCTAATTGCCACGCAATACAATATCGTTAATGTAGAAAAACATATTTGACTTTCCTTGCAAGGACAAAAGTATCATCATCATTTCATGTCTTTACTCATTGCAATCATCAAAAGGGAACACCGAGAAATCAAATTTTGATAAGGAGATGTTGAAGACGGGAAAGAAACATGGAGACGTGAGCATGAACGGTGCGTTGTTTAGAATGGCCGTCTTGTTTCTCATATCCACCATTAAATCCAATGTTGTCAGGGTCTTTTACAAGTGGCGCACATTGGAGAAAGGAAAGACGTTGGTTTGGAAACCGAGTGCTTCACCATTTTTGATGGAAACATGAGACGTGCAATTAATAGAGGATGGAGACGCACAGACGGAGGATGAATACAGACACAGATGACCCTTAGAGATTTCAACCGTTGTTTTGAAACCTGAATTGCATCCGTCGGTTCGATCGATTTGACTGATGACCGATCGGCTATTCGATCTAAGTGATTTGTAAAAATCGGTTCCTAATTGAACCAGTAAAAATCGGTAAAAATTGGTCAATTGATCAGTCGAATTGGTTGATCGAATATTGGTTCAATAAATTTTTTTATATTATTTGATATATTTTTCTATTTTTAATATTACTAATATTATATATAATTAAATATAATTATTGCATAATTATAACGTTACACCGATTCGATCGGTGGTTGAACTAGTCGAACTGATGACTAATAAGGCTTCCGGTTCGGGTTTCAAAACCTTGATTTCAACAATTTTATCTTATTTGAAGTTAATTAATTATATATTTAATTAGAATTAAACATATTTAATTATAAATTATTAATTTTAAGTTAGTGAAACTTACAAAACAATTCAAAATTTA
Source organism: Erythroxylum divaricatum (assembly GCA_025434745.1). NCBI lineage: Eukaryota > Viridiplantae > Streptophyta > Magnoliopsida > Malpighiales > Erythroxylaceae > Erythroxylum > Erythroxylum divaricatum. The sequence continues at coordinate 27,685,363 of JANTPM010000001.1, forward strand.
TGTAACACTGTACATTTTATATAAATAATAAAAATAAAATAAACGTGATATATCCACATTATTAATTTTATTAAGAATTCGACCAATTTAAGATAAATTAAATGATTTTAAAATATGACAATTTAATTTATATTTAGTATTAATTATAAATTATTAATTTTAAGTTAGTGGAACTTACAAAACAATTCAAACTTTATGTAACACCGTACGTTTTATATAAATAATAAAAATAAAATTAACTTGATATATTAGCATTATTAATTTTATGAAGAATTCGACCAATTTAAGATAAATTAAATAATTTTAGAATATTACACTTTAATTTATATTTATTATAAATAAAAATATACTTATTATTTTTAAAATAATGTTTTGAATTATAAATGATAAATTATATTCTACCTAAAGTCATTATAATAAATGTAAATGACACATGTTAATATGAAAAATTCAATCGAATTATAAACAATGAATAAAAAATTTAACTGGTTCGATCGGTTTAATCGTAAAAATTTTGAACAATCTAACTTTTTGATTCAGTTTTAAACTTTACAGTTCGATTTACTCTAATAACTCTTATTGTTAAAAACTGATTATTAATGAATTATTAATTTTATTTATTAATAAGTTTTTATAAATCAAAATAAATCAATTTATTATCAGTTGACAATATATTTTTAAATAAACTTCAAATTTTTCGAATAAGTAAAATATTTTTGGCAATTTTATACAGACAAGATCTGTGTAATCTTATTTTGTCTAACTCTCCCGTTAATAAAACGTTGTCATTTTTGCTTAAATTTTAAACAAGTCACTTAAACATAACTATCACGCACACAAGTCATAGACGTGACACTTAAGTCATATATGTGAGTCATTTTTTTATTTTTAATTATACTAATATTATTTAACAAAAATTAAATTAAAATTTAATTTTAACTATGCTACTATTAATTTTATAAAAAGTAAAATTAAAATGATAAAAATGAAAAACAAAATAATTGGTTGACACTTAAGTCACGCTTGTAATACTTTTTCCTTTTTTTTAATGATTTGGTTTGTGTCACAGTTGTCATACTCAAGTCACGCGTATGACACATTTTTCTTTTTTATTAATTTAATTTTAATTTTTAAATATAATCTATAAGATAAAAATCTAAAATTTAAAAATTGATTAATTTATTAAAATTAATTAATTAATTTATAAATTATAGAAAAATATTAAATTAAATTAAAAATTGATTAATTAATTTATAAATTGTAGAAAAATTAAATTAAATTAAAAATTGATCATTTTTTAATTATTATATGTTTTATGTTTTTAATTATATTTATAAACTTGTTTTTTGTAAAGATAAATATCTAAAATTTAAATTCTTATGAAATATTAAAAAACTGAGATATAATACTCATGTTCTTTTAATTTTTTTAAAAGTCTTGCCCTTATAAGTCATTTTATACATAAACAACTAATTTTACGAAATATCTTTAATAAACAATTGATGTTATTCACTGATCAAATAAGTTGATGTTATCAGCTAGTATAATCAGCGATCAACTAATCATTGATAGAATCAACTATGAGCTAATGAATCAGCTAATTGCCAAACAGAGCTGATTGCATTAGCTCATACCTTATTTAACAATCAGCTGATTGTATTAACTCATAATCAGCGGTTAGTTGATAGTTTATTTATCTAGTTGATAACATCAGTTATTTATTAAAAAGGTTTGATAAATCAGCTGTTTATTAAAGATATTTAGTAAAATTAGCTGTGTAATATTTATGTATAAAATTCTATAATTTATAAATTAATTAAACAATTTTAGTAAATTAATCAATTAAAATAAATTGTTGAAACCAAAATAATTATTCCACATATATATAATATAATGTATAATTTATTTGCATTTCACAAGCATTCTTTATAGAAAAAGAAACTTTATAATGCAAGATGTTTAATAATGCATTAATATACAAGTGGGCTAATATAATAATAATAATAATAAAATTAATCAATTTTTTAAATTTAATTTAATATTTTATATAATTTATAAATTAATTAAACATTTTTAATAAATTTATAAATTAATAAATTTCAAAATTTTATCATATAAATTTTATTTAAAAATTAAAAATTAAAAAATAATAAAAAAGAAAAATATGTCACACACCTGAGACACAAATTCAAAATATTTTTTGTTTTTATTATTTTAATTTTTTTAATAAAATTAATAATAGCATAATTAAAATTAACATTTAATTTAATTTTTTATAATTAAAATTAAAATGATAAAAAATTAAAAATTAAAAAAATGATGGTGACACTTATGTCACGAGTGTGACACATGTGTAACACTTAAATAACAACCGTGACAATTATAAGTAATTGGTGGCTTAAAATTTAAGCAAAAATGAAAATATTTTTAATTGAAAAGAGTTAATAGAGTAATATTAGACAGAAAATCTAGAATAAAGACTAACATTAGTTCAAAATTTTAAATTCCTTTTAAAACATGGATTACAACATATAACGGAACTAAGCAGGTTTACTATAACTTAAAGCCTTAGAATTAAACAAGTCAATTTGCACTAGAGATAGATAACTGTCAAGACAACCAAAGGAAGAGATCTAAACCTAGAAAAGAAACACGATGGTCAAAGGGTTTAGTTTAGGTTTAGTTTAACTTGATGGGTCAAAAGAGTTGTTATTGGCTGTTGGGCTTGAGATATAGGTTCTGGACTAATGGTCCAGCCCATTCTCTCTTCAGCCTTGATCCACTTAATTTTCTTTTTATTTCTCCTTTATTTTTTGCACTTCTCAAAATCTCTTCATATCTTTCTGTTATAACCGACTACTCTCTATAAAGAGTAGTATACAAGGAATAAGATTTTGAGCCAGTTTATTTGTCCTATTACATGTTTTATCATGTAGAATTAAATCAAATATTTATTTATCCATTGGATTTCTACTAGTTCCATTATCTGTTTCCTTTCGATTCATTAACTTTACCAAATTATGCAAATTAGTAATTTTCTCTTGAAGATTGGTAATTCTTAAAAGAACAGCTATCCCATAATATGCTATCGATTTTTGTATTTCATCCATATCAATTTCGATTTTTAATCCTTCAGGTTTAATTTTGAAATATTTATCGTCCTCTATTTAAACGATCCAATTTATCATGATTAGTTAATTCTAAATGAATTTCTTTTATTAAATCTTTATATTCTTGATATTTTTTATCAGCTTATTCTATCTTTATTCTGATAGCTTGTACTGTCCTTTTCTGACAGTTAGAAAATAATAAATAATCACATCTATCTAAAGATTGTTATAATTCAATACGAGATTCTTGTACAAGATTATCAACTTATTAATTTTAGAAAGTAGATGATTACAATAAGAACAATTGCCCATTCTAATATCCTCTTTCTAGATGTATCCTATAATGTTCAGAAAATTGAAGATGTAATATCTTATATTCTTTAGAGAGATGCCAATTTTCATTCTCATAATTTCTAATAGTTTGATTAAAATTTAGAAAAATATCTAAGGTAAAACCATTAGCAATTCTAATATGAGAATATATCTTTTTAAATTCGTGTATACTCGTATTATTCCAATCTATTCGTCTTCTCATATCCTTTTATTTGATGATTATAGAAGACCTACATCATTATTAGAGTTAAATATAGTTTTTTAGATATAATGAAACTTTAAAACATATTATAGGTTTAAATATGTCTAACCATCAGATATATTTATCTGTTGGAGTACAACAACCTCAAATTCTAGTAGGATCATTTTGAGTTAAATGTCTACCCTTTTATTTCTATGATAATGGCACTGATATTCTTTTTAAAATATGTTACAACTAAATTACCAAAGGTCTAAGTCCAATTACAAAAATATAGGTTCTATAAGGGCTAGTATTTTTCACTTACCCATCTCTACATGACCATAAGCACCCTTTTTTCTTAAAAATGGAAAATCTTTTAGAAAGCAAACATCAACAAATAAAAACTATCAAAGATGGACTAGAAATAGTTAAAAAAATATTTTGTTAATTCTTTACAATTTTGGGATAAAAATAGAGAGGAATCAAACTTAGAAATGATAGATAAACAAAAAATAATTAGAGTTAATGTCATGTGTTATGATCTTGAAGATCAAGAACCAAAGGGATTGGGGTTAGTAAAAGTCATATTGGTAGAATCAACATAGAACATTTACTTCTAAAATCTCCATGAACTAATTATAGAGGGTCAATAGTTGTCACTTATTGCATCTATTATGAGTTGTCTTTTTATCCATGCACTAAAATCAACCTTCACTTTATTTCCTATTTTCACATTTCCTTGGAAGATTTTTGAATTCCTCTAATTCTAAATTACATATATTGTAATCCCTGTTGTGATTATTTAGGAAGTTTTGTTCTAGAAAAGGATTTAGAATCTAGATGAAAGAAGTCTGTTAAAGACTTCTTGGTAGTTGGAGTTGCAATCATTTCAAGGCATTAGGTTTGGATTTTCTTCCAAATATCCCTAGAGAATTGATAGGAGAAGAATAATTATTTCAAGGATTCTAGAGCATTATTGCATAACTTATGTGTGTTGGTGATAGTGACAAAGTTTAAGCATGCCCATTGTTTGAAGCTTTTACTTAGATACAAGGTATAGGAAGGTGGATACAAGCCACAGGAAGGTTGTTGTTATCAACGTGTTCATCCTCATCTGTGTTCATGTAAATGAGCTTTTATGTTGTTTTTTTTAATCTTCTTGTGGAAAAAACTGTGCAATTTGATTACTTGATTACAAATGTGGCGTTATATAGAAGCTGAGATTATTTAGGAGTATCTTTGTTTCTCCTCCTACTGAGGCTCTAAAGGAAGGAGCTTCTAGATAAATTTCAATATAGTTTGATATTTCATGAATAAAAGGCCCCATTTTCAAGTTATAAAGATAAGGGCAAAACCAATGAATGCAATAGAAGATATTTTTTTAATGAAAAATTATTTCTTCTTTGAAATTTCTTATTGTAAGTGATCTATAAGGGGGGGTTGAATAGATCTTTAAAATTCTTTGAGAATTTCTACAAGAAAATCAGAAGTTAAAACACACAAAAACA
>JANTPM010000001.1:27695393-27712007 GCA_025434745.1 Erythroxylum divaricatum
AAAAATAAGATTTTGTTTAAATGATGAGATATGAATGAATATGAAGAAGAAAATGAATTGAGGTTGAGGGATTGATGCAAATCCCATTTGGAAGTGGTTTTGCTTTGATTGATGAAATTTTTTTAATACCTATTTGAATTGGTTTAGACCAAATGTCTTTGTAGTTTTCCAACGCGTTTGTTTTTTTGTAAAGTATGCGTTTTCGGATGTCGGAGTTAATAGTTTTGTCCTTAAACGTTTTGTTTTTTTTAATTCCGAGCCTTTTGATTTCTTTGGTTCCTTAAGCTTTCGATTCCTTTGGTTTTCGATCCGAAGTTCGCCCACTTAGTTTTTTTCGATTTATGTTTCCGAGGTTAGGTTTCGAAAACGGGTCTCAACATTTAAAATTTCCTATTCATATATGTATACTATTTGACATACGATTAGTGTTTATGTCATATATTAAAAGGCTTTATGAAGGGGGAGGGAGTCATGAACATCAGTCAACTTGTTAGTAGTTAAATTCAAAGGAAAGTTGTCCTTACCCATTTGCTAAATTTCTCGTTCACCACAATTTAGATTATTCTAAACTCTCATCATTAATGAGTAATACAAACTTCTTTTTTCAATTGTACAACTCCTATAGGATTTTCAATAAATAAAAATATTTATTTAGCCTAAGTTGCATCATTTAGTGAATCATCATTTTCCTTTCTTCAAAATTCTTTGAAAACCTAAAAAGTTCGAGTGAAAAAAATCAGTGTTAATAAGCCTTTAAATAACTTAAAATTTATTTAAAGAGTTAATATTACTATCTATTCCTATACAATAACACTTATACCTATAAATTATTGTCTCTAACCATGGTCTCAACTATGTTCTAATTAGGAAAGAGTAGTTCTTAAAAGCATATCTATTATATGAGTAAAGCATTATAAGGATTAGATTTTAGATACTTGAATTTAGAGAAAGCAGCCTATACATTAGTTATTAGCATTAAGCAGCTTACACTGTACTTTCAGGCTCAGTCCATTAATGTATATATAAACTTGCTTCAAAGACATATACTTTATAAGAAAAATGTTTTAAGGAAATTTGTTGAAATAATTAACAGATTTTAGAGAATTCAACATTAGGTACTTCTTAGAAAACTCTTCAAAACCGCAATTTATTACAAGATTTATGCTAAAGATGTTAACTTTCATAAAATAAGACAACAAAGAGTTCCACCACTTTGGACGAGTCATATTGCATTACCAAGGAAAATCCTCAAAGAGATTGACAGAATCATTAAAACATTTTTATGGTTTGGTTGAACTGAACAATCAAGGAATGCAAAGGTAAAATGGAGTAAGGTTGTGATTCCAAAAAAGTATGGAGGACTTAAGGATCGTTTCTATCTCTACCGTGCAAAAAGTTCTAATGAGCAAAAGGCTTTGGCAGCTATATGCTGATCATAATGCCCTCTGGTTAAGTGGATCCTGTTAGCTCAAGGGTTATGTTTAACGATTTTGATGATAACTTTATAATATTACAAAATTCAAACTAGGTTTATTTCCTTGTATAGGCAATGATATAATTCTTAAAATGACATAAAACCATAAGACAATTTCTTCATTTCTTGCAAGAAATTTCTTTATGAATTTGCCTATTAAAAAATGGTTCCATAACATTCGGAGGTTATTTTTAATGAATTTGAATAATTAGCTCCAGAAGCATTTACCGAGTGTTCTTCTTAACATCTAACTATCGAAGAAAAGATATTGTAGATTAAACAATGACAAGTTGAGAAAAATGTCTACTTAAGGAAGAGCCATTGTATTTGCGAAATGCACAAGACTTGCTAAATATCTTAGCGGCATCAATTTTTTTGAAAGTCTTATCAAATTGTTTCTGTCTTAGAAAGTGAAATCACTCTCTTAAGAGTGATAGTTAAATCCTCTCTCTATATATATTTTAATCACAAAAATGAAACCAAAAAAAATGAGAAGATCATGAAATAGTTGAAAAGAAATCTATTACAAAAATATATAAAAACACCAATTAAATCACAAACAAAAACTAAAACATCGTACTAACCGACAATGACGCCAAAATTGACCACACGTCGTAACATCTAGATCGATACCACAGTGAGTGTATGTAAAGTTGTTGAAATGAAGTTAATCAGTGTTTAGGTTTAGGGGCGTTTTAGTTTTAGAAAGAAGAAAATAAAATGAAACTAACTAATAAAAACAAATTAAAGAAAACATGTGAAAAATGATAAAAATGGGGAATCGATATAGACTCGATTCTTTGGTTCAATCTCGGCCTACACCCTAATTAAATATATTTCCTTGATTTGTTGTTCTTAAACCTCTCATAGCAACTATTAATTGTGGTTAATAATTAACTTGAGTTTTCTTTTTGGTAGTGTTTAATAAAGATATGGTCGTTAATTAAACTTAAGCACCAAATAACCTAGGATACGATCTCTAGATTTAATTAGGCAGTAACATTACAAATTAGGAAAGTAGATTAATTTGGTAACAACCACATACGATGTGTCATTTAACCTAGGTCTTGTTATCCCTAATGATTACAAATAATTAGCCGCTACACATAAATTTTTACATAATAATTACAAATTATATTGAAATTCTAGCAATGAGTTTGCAAATAAATGATTCAACATTAAAATCATCTTTTCATAATACCCGATGAGTTCATACACAAATAATCGAACAATAATGAGAATACGATTATCCATCTACAAAATCCAAATTAATTAACATAGGATAGCACAATTAATTTTTATTGAGAGAAAGACACAACAAAAACAGTAAAATACACTTAACTTGGGTCTTCGGCGTCAATGTCACCTTCAAACCAGCGTTGGGATGTTACCCTTCCATTGGTCTCTCTCAAAAAAATGTGTCAGCCCCTATTCATAACCCCAACTAAAGACCCCTAGTAGATCTGCTTTACTACGCTTTCCCTCTCTATTTGCTACTGTTCTGTTTGCTCTCCCTACTATTCACTAATATAACAAATTAACTTTTTGGTCCATCTTCCTATTCATGCAAAACCTTCAAGGCATGAAATGCATCGCATATGCATTGCATTGAATGCATACATTTGTGTTCAATGCAAAATGTAGACGTATACGTTCCGTTGAATGCATATGCTTGTGTTCAACACAAAATGTAGACGTATATGTTGAGTTTAACACAAAACACAAACTTTTCCCAGTTATGATTGTGTTGTCGTTTTCTTGTTGGACATTGTTGTGCTGCACATCATTTTGGTTCTCCTTCTTCCCAAATGTTGCCGTATTGTTGCAACTTCCCTTGGCTTTTGTTCTTTTTTTCTTCTCCTACTGTGCTGCCATTAATTCATGTAAATTACATATATTCCATGCACAACTTTTCTACTTCTTTGTGGTGAGCAACTTAACAATTTCTTGTTTGTGTTTTCTTTTTTTCTTGTTGTATTAATTTTCTTCTTCTTGCTCCATGAAGACAAGTGAAAATTAATCTTCAAAAAATAGCTCAAATATGATGCTTTTGACTCACTTTAGCTTCATCACTTCCGAATTGTACTTAAAACCACATATGAACTAGAGTGAGTATTTTAAACAATCTTATATCATTACTCGCTAAGTGTTATGAAATAATAAAACAATCAATTAAGCACATGTCACTAGAAATTAAGCTTAGTGTGTGCCTTTGCACACGTTTTCAATCAAATCCAAAAGAAAGCCACCTTCGAGCAGTCAAAAGGATCTTTCGATATCTTCATGAAACTATGGACTTTAGACTATGGTATCCAAAAATTGAATTTTTTAACATAGTTGGCTATTATGATGTAGATTATGTAGGTGATAAAGTCAATCTAGAAAGCACAAGTGGTCACTGTCAATTTCTTAGAGGATGTCTAGTTTCTTGGTCTTGTAAAAAACAAAATTGCATAGCTCTTTCAACAATTGAAGTGGAATATATAGCAGCTACCTGTTATTGTGCTCAAATATTATAGATATAGCATCAACTCCAGGATTTCTCTTTCAACTTTAATCATATTCCCATATTATGTGATAATATTAGTGCAATATATCTTACAAAAAATCCTTTGCATCATTCTAAAACTAAGCATATATAAATCAAGCGTCATTTTCTTAAAGATTATGCTTTAGAAGGAACCATTGATCTTTTGCATGTTAATATTGAAGATTAAGTAGCTCATATTTTTATTAAGCCACTCTTTGAAGATAAATTTTGTGTGTTAAGAAAAGAACTTGGTATGTGTAGACTATCTAATGTTATTTCTATATAATTCTTTTATGCTACTTCTTTTTGGCAGGCTCCTTCTTGTCTGAACCTTTAGTAGCTCCTTCTAGTTTAGAAGACTCCTCTCAGTATTGAGACCTCCTCTTAATTTAGTAGGCTCTTTCTAGTTTAGAAGGTCCCTCAAATTTTTAGAAGGATCCTCTCAGTATGACAAAATAGGGTATACGTGTCCTAAAAAGAAAGGTTTTCATGATGTCATTTCAACTTTTAAAAACGCACGTGCTATTTTGACAATGCTCAATACGTGTCTAAAAAAGATATGTAGACGATCATACTTCCCCTTTTGGCATGTACGAAAACCCATTCTCACATGAAATCAACATTTAAGAATCATTTAATATACCAGAAACAGACTTCTCCCTTATACTCTTTGATATCATTTTCTCAGAAGCGTCACTCTTTTCGTCTCTGCACTCTAACTTTTTGCCTTCTCTTTGTTCTTTCCTCCAAAAACTCCTAAATCAATGGCACTAGCGTAATCAAAGGGATAGAAGAAAACTATGGCTTCAACAAACAAACTCTCGTCTCTAAGTCCTCTTCTTTGTCTCCAATAGTAGGTTCTTTGAACACTCCTACTAAACCTATCTCTATTTCCTATAAGCCCCAAAATTTAGAATTACCCTTTCAGGAAACTTTAGAAGAGATAAAAAGATAGATTTTGGCTATGCTATCCTTCAAATCAAACTCAGACTCAGACTTATTCTCTAAAAACAATGAATCTTTAACTGAACAACAATTTGTTTTTGACTTTAGTAGAGGAGGAGGATGAGGAGGAGGAGGGCAAACAAGAAAAGTAAGATTTAATATACCCTTTTTACACTTTCCACTACTCCAAAAACTGATCTTAAGGATAAGAAAGTGCCTGAATTGCAATGGGTTGTAAATGGTGACAGATCAAATGAAGAACCAACTCCATTAATAAGGAGACTAAGGATAAGAGCAAGTGTGGCAAAACAAACTATACAAGGAGAAACTCGTCATGCTGAAAAGAAAAAGGGGAAAATAGAAGAGATAAGAAAAGGCAAAGCATCTATGATTGAAGAAAAGAATGAGGACCTAATTGCTATGGATGAGTCAGTTTTTAAAGAAGCGATTTTTGAAGAAATACCTAAGGCCAAAAGGATAGAATCAAAGAAACTCACTGTACCTCAAAAGGGAGAGTCCTCAACACCATTGAAATTGTTTCAGTCTATGGAAGTTGAAGCGAGGTACAAAATGTGCTATAAGAAGAGAAAGGTGGTAGGTGGGCGCATCTTGCATCCCAATCTTTTTGATGAAATAGGTATTCCATTCTCTTCCTTTTTAATTGTAGCTTGATAGGAAATTGTTGTGAAATTGAATGAAACAATGTGTGATGACCTAGTTAGATTTTTTACACACATATGAGAAAAGAGGAAATTGATGGAAAGCTAATAATTTCTTAGGTTCGTGAGTGAGAGATCTTGATCACAGAAGAGATTTTGGCAAATATTCTGGATATTCTTCTCGTAGGTCAAACTGATCTTCCTTGTCATAAGTGGGACATCGCTGACCTTGATTTAGGAGATTTGTAGAATTTATTTATCTACACAACAACAATGCCCATGAGGGAAGACCCTAGTGTACACACTTGGACCTACTACCAAGATGCCTTTTGTAGAAAGGTGTGGTCTTCTAGATACGTATGTAGGCTACAATCTCTTAAAGGGAAACAAAATGAACCTCGTAACAACAATTCTAAAGTTTATAGTAGACAAAGGAAGTCATAAGAATACAACAGGTGATCTACCATATGGGATCCTGTTAACTAAAATTTTTGCCTACTATGAAGTGTCTTTTAATAGTCTGGATAGGTATGCACCAAGTAAGTTCCATACTTCTATTCCATACCAATTCAGGTATAAGCTAAAAGACAATATGTGGGTTGAGAACAAAACTGAAAGAGTAGCAGACCTCTTGGGACCCGCTTCATAAAAATCAGCCCCTATGGCACCCAGAGCTTCAATAATCTGATCCTTTAACATTTGAAGAAACTTCTCTCTAATTAAGATCAAATGCACAAACAAATAGAAAAAATGCAAAATCAAATCATTGATATGCAAATCTTGCTTGGAAAAATTTATGAATCCTCTTAATGACTTTGTTTCCTAACGTTTTTGTTTTTTTTAATGACTTATGATATTGTTTGATGCTTTAGATATTTTTTCGCTCTATTTTTTTGATAATGACAAAGAGGGAGAATAGTTAATGATACACATTGCTTGCAACTTACTTTAAGTATGTGATATATTTTTAGCTGCCTTGATAATATATTTGTTATTGATGATATTTTCTGCTAACTGATTGTTGTTGAAATGTTGTTAAAATTGTGAAGTTTAAATCTGTGATCTACAAATGATAGACTCCTTCCTTTAGAAATCAGGCTCCTTCTTTTTATAACTGTGAGTAAGAACATATTAAGTTTACAGGTATCTTTCGAAATCCTTTATTGTTATTTGAAAATTGAAAATATATCTTTTATTGTTTGTCGTCATCAAAAAGAGGGGGATTGTTAACTCAAGGGTTATGTTTAATGATTTTGATGATAATTTATAATATTACAAATTCAAACTAGATTTATTTTCTTATATAGGCAATGATATAATTCTTAAAATGACAATAGCCTTTGCATCCTTCTTCCTACTAGAAATTGCTGCCGCTACTATCCCAATAACTTTACTTCCTTGGTAGTAATATAAATTATTTTCCTTATGCCTTTCAACATCCCGCTCATAAAGTTGCCTTAAGAATTTCATCTTACATCATCACAACTAGGCCTTTTGATTCTAAGGGGATTCTTTTTCAATTTCTGCATATATGGAATATCCTTCAAAATTCTGGTGGATCCATCATGATTCCTCAGCTTGATTGAACCTATCCCAACTGTTTTACATAGATTTTCATTACTCCTGTAAATAACTCCACCATCAATTTCTTCAAAATCAAAGAACCACTTCCGGATGGGAGACATATGATAGGTGCAACCTGAATCCAAAATCTACTCATCTGAATAGAATGTTGAGGGTGATATCACCAAAGAGACATCTAACTCTGCATCACTTTTACATTCTGCAACATTTGCATCTTGTGGAGCCTTCCTATTTTTCTTCAACTTTAGACAGTCTTTCTTTCAGTGGCCTTTCTCATGACAAAAAGCATACTCATCTTTGGCAACTTTGCTTTTTGATTTGGATCTTCCTCTTCTCCCCTTCGACCGGATCTGCTGATAACCTCTTGCCACAAATGCTTCATCTTATATAACCGCTTTTCTTTTCTTTTTATCTTGCTTTCATAATTCATGACTATACAAAGAGGAACACACAACATTTAAAGATACATTCTCCTTCCCATAAAGTAAAATAGTTTCTAAGTTTTCAAATTCATCAGGAAGGGATGATAACAACATCAAAGCCAAGTCTTCATCTTCGAATTGTACATCTAAATTCAATAGGACTGCTACTAATTGATTAAACAAAGTGATGTGTTTATTCATAGTAGTACCTGGTCGGTATTCAAATCGGAACAACATTTTTTTCATAAGGAGCTTATTCTGACCACTTTTTTTTCAAAAATTTGTCCTCCAATGCCTTACACAATTTGTGCACAGAAGTTTCGTTTTTGTAAGCATATTTCTGCTCTTTAGACAAACATGATCGAATTGTTCTGCATGCCAACCGATTTGTGATACTCCAATCCTTATCTTCTACATATATTGGTTTCTTTTTTTCAATAGCTATGTCAAGGCTTTGTTGGAAAAGGGAATCCAGAACCTCACCTTGTCACATGCCAAAATGACCAGTACCATCAAATATTTCCACCGCCAACTTCATACTTGACATTGGAATCCTCTACCATGTGGACGAGGAAGTCGATGTCGCTTGTTTCATATTTGTTATGTCCCTAGTTGTTGGTGAATTTACAGACGTCATTACAGACTCAAGTGATAGTATTCAATATCACAAATATTACAAACAAACTAAAGGATGAACCTTCAGCTCTGATACCATTTGTTGAAAAATCGGGTAATTTTTTCCCTCTAAGGTAAAAAACTAGTGAAATAAACCGATTCGGTAATACTCAGGAAATACCGCTAAACGGACTTCTAAGACAGTATTGTCATTCCACGTAAAATCCGAAGAAAGGGCGGAGGAGTTACAAACGGTCCCATTTAAAATCCGGCCTCCTAGACAGAAATTACGTACACAGTGTATTTATCACAACCTAACTCGTGTATATACACAAATAGTAAATACACCCAAATAAATTGAACAAACACTACAAATATACCTGACAAATAATATTGAATACTATAAATGCGAAATAAATAAAAAGATAAGGAAAGAACACACCCAAAAATTGATAATGAAGTTCAACCAATTTTGCCTACTCTCCGAGCACCACTGAAGGCAACCTGGTCTTATTAAGAAGAGAATACTAAATTTGATATGTATACAAATTTTGAGTATATATCAAAATTTGGATGGATATAGAATAGGAGGGGGAGGAGTTCTTTTATAACTTGAAAAACTCCTCCCATTCTTGTTTCTTACCAATATAGAATAGAAATTGAGCCACCAAAGTAACAAAGGGCTATAACTTGTTAGTGTTGATTTTCCCGTCGAACCAGAGGTTGAGGAAAACATCATCGACTTGAAAAATGGAGATGAAAGTGAAGATGCTGCCATGGTGATGATGTTGAAGTGAAAATATTGGAATTGGACAATAAGTTGTTCAATTGAAGAGTATAAATATGGGAGGAAGGAAAGGCTGCGGAACTTAGAAAAGATTTAACGATAAACGTGCAATGGATACTGTTTCGACGAGGCCTGAGGATCACAAGCATTGTGCTGGGCAAGTAATATTATTTTGATTTGTTTTGTGCATTTATCGAATATGAAATGAGCTCTATATCGCCACACGAGATTCGACTTGCAATATGCCAATTTATAACAAGGTCACAGATCTGCCTTGTGTTGTGTAATAAACGTGAGATCTGTCTATTTAAAATAAAGCCAAGGACAACTGTGTCTCGTTTAGCAAATTATTGTAATTCTTTATTTTTTGAGCAAATTATGTAATATCCTTAATTTGCACAAGTTACGATTGCGAGGAAAATTGAAATACAAAAAGCTAATGAAGATTAAGAAAAATTAAAATCAAAAAATTAAAATTCTTTTTTAAAATTTAAAATTTAGTTTTTTCATTTAAATTAGGTTTAAACTCGAGCTCTAATATTACAAATATATAATTAAATTAATACTCAAATTATAGGCTTCATCTTGAAAAAAATTCAAACTATAAATTATGTTTTTGAAAAATAACATCATCTTACTAACCTAGTATAAAAAACTCATAAAATATCATCAACATTAAAAACATGGTCTCATGAGATATCATCAACATTAAAAACTTGAAAAATCAACTCATAAAATATGATCAACATTATTTTGTTTCAAGCTAATATATATTATATATTTTTCTCTTGCTCCTTAATATTTATAATTTTTGTCTCTAAAATTTCAGAACTTTCAGAATTTCTGAGTGAGATTGATGAATAAAGCATTTCCACCACTAGTTCATCCATAAAACTCATTTGTATTTATGGCCAAAAAAAAGAAGGAATTGGCTAAAAAACTAGGGACCTCTATCCTCTTCCTCTTCCGTTTTAGGGCTGGGAGCATGATGCGAGGAGCAAACTTTGTTCTTTCACAAAGCCTCCGCGAATTGAAAAGTGTATGTTACGGAATTACAGGATGAGAAATATTAGAAATTTTAATATGGATATATCGGAGAGCCCATTATTAAGAAGTAGGCTTAAGTCTAATTATTCCAAAAATGACCAGATTCGGTTAATTGCTCCTTATTATTTCTTAACTTTTTAACATTTTTATCTTTTTAGATAAATAATTAGGAAATTAAGAATCCGGATTAAACTTGTTTTAGTATCATGTTAGAATTTTTAATATGAATAGAGTGTAGAGTTCATTAATAAAAATTAAACTTGAGTCTAACAATTATCAAAATAATTAGAACTAACTATTTGTTTAGTTGAACTTTACCATTTATTAATCATTTAATATTTTCATTTTTAATGAATGTTAGATACTACAAGAAAGATTAGGAAGAAAGATTAGATATGAAGAGATTTACGAAATTCAACCAAAGGAATACATCTACTGGTCTACAAAATAGTCATATTACAGTTAACTTTTTTTATATAGATAAAACTTGTAATTATTACTATTCAAATAAATACCAAAAAAATTATTAAATATATAAAAATTTAAAATTTTATTCCAAAGAAGTTAAATTAACAAATTAGTGACTTAAAATCAAAATTTTAAAAAACAGACCCGAAGTTAAACTGATAAGATAATATGCTTAAAGTTTAAAAGGTTTAGTATTAAGCAATCATAAAATTAGTTAAAGATTGAATAAAATTGAAAAATTTAAAAAAGATTGAAGAATTGAATAAAATTGAAAAATTTAAAAAAGATTGAAGAAGAATATCCTAACCTATCTAAAAATTTAAATTTAATTAAAAATAGACTATTAAATGAAAATTAATAAGCTTATTTTAGTTTATAAAAACTAATTACTTTACCAAAAATTGACCATTTATCAATAAATTTACCAATTTTTAATAATAAAATTATTAAAATGAATCAAATTGAAAAATTAGTCGTTAAAGGTTTTTACGATTAAACCGGCCGAATCAGTTTGATTTTTAAAACATTACTTAAATTGAGTATGTTTCCAAATTTTAAGATTACTTCACTTGTTACCAATCATCTTCTTTAAGGTTAAAGTGAATTTTTGCTTATAACTACTCATCATGTTTAAAGTTAAGATGAATTGTAAATCGTATTCATCATGGCTGTAACCTTCAAAGGGTCTGTGTCCGAATGTTCTCGGGACGTATGGATACATTTTTTGTGAAAGTGGGGTACTACATTTGCTATCATCTGGTGTTTTGCATCAAAAATAATGCATATATGCTTGTTAAAGTGCAAGTCATAATCTTTCTATGCCAGTTGCCCTACATTCAAAAGATTTTGGTTAATATTTAGAGATTAAAATACTTCCGAAGTATAATTAAGTGTGTTATTCTTTAATAAGATTCCAATCTTACCTTTCACATAAATTGGAATATACTGATCACCTCCAAGTTCCACTGGCTATTATATTTGCCTCCACTATTAAAACTGACAGTCAACAAAGTTTACGTGTTATCACCACCATTCTTTGCAACTTTCACAAGACAGGCTCTATTTTCTGGTCTCCTCAAATGACAATTTCTACTGAAATAACTATACTTCTTGCAATTATGGAATTGAATATGAGACTTGCAATTTGATTGATAGTGTCCATACTTTTTGCACTTGTAACACCGAACATTAGATGTATCACGATTTTGATCAATATTACCTCTTCCACCTATCTCTAACCATACCTGAAATTCATAACTCTTCTCTCACTGCAGGATTCATCAATGTTTGTTGACTCATTAGTTTCCTTCTTTACATCTGCTTAGGCTTTTAGTGCCTGCTCAACAATTGGTGCGGATCTCTCAATTAACTTTTGTTCATGTGCTTCCAATGCTTACTGCAAACTATCAATTGTCACAGTCTTCAAATCCTTTGCCCCCTCAATAGTAGTTATAACATCAAATCGCTTCGTTAAAATACGAAGAATTTTCTCCATGATTGGAACATCTGATGTAGTTTCTCCATTGGCATTCATGTTATTGAAAAGTTTTTGAGTGCGCATAAAAGAATTAACAATCTTCTCATTCTTTTCTTGTTGAAGCAGCTCAAATGTCTTTTGTATGTTTGTAGTCGCATCTTCTGAATTGGTTCAGCACCATGATAGGGCTGAAGCAGTGTCCCAAGCCTCCTTTAATGACTTTACAATAATTATTTTCTGAAACACAGTTAACACTTTCGAGTCAGATCTCGCCTTTGCCCTCTATCTAATTTTCAATATTTGCAGGTTTAGGAACTCTATGCTCAACAATCTTAGAAAGAATCGCATCTGAACCATCCACGCTTAAAAATTATTCTTCCCATCAAATTTAAAGACGAGACACAAAACATAATGCGTGATTGCAGCCATTCAGGATCTTCTTTGACACCAAATGTAAATATTTTAATAAAACTTGTAACAGATCAAATCGAAAACGTCACAGTCGTAAACTCGGCTTACATGAACATAACACCAAAATACTTTTCTGTTTTGGCATTCACACACTTTAGCCACCGTACAACACAAAGTTAACTTATATACCTAGGTTAAGACTCAATTGCATGGAAACACTCACACCAATATAACCAATAGATAAATGACACCTAACCAAATAAAACTTTGACACCTAACGAGCTTGGTTTAATTACTAACAATTGTTTATAATTACTCTTCATTCTCGTCTTTCAGTCCAACTTCATATTAATGAAGGCTTGCTTTAATACAATTTATAATAAATTAAGTTTAGGCTAATCTAATAATAATTTCATTTAAATTTAAGTATGTGTACGGTGTTCTCTCTCGACTTGGATTATACTGCGCCTGGCTATGTCATCATAGATATCACTGTTCGGGACGATATGAGAAAAGATCTTTTGTCCAGTATTATCTTGTCTTATTCTGTTTCATGAAATCTCAACTATTTATTTTGCGGGACTTACGTGAAACCTACATGAAACCTACGTAAATAAATAACTGAGATTCATTGGACACAATAAAACACCATAATATTGGACAGAAGATCTTGACTCAGATTACATAGCCACGGCGGTATAAGCCAAGTAGATATACATACTATTACAAGCGGCTAAAATCATGGGAAGGCGAAGCATATGCAAGTATTTAAGATTATTGAAAGATTATAAAAATTAAGTTTTCCTTATTTAGGAAAGATAATAGCCAAGAGTATTGGATGTATATAAACAAATAATTGTAACCTAATATTCCAAGATTTTGAATTGAAAATAATATCACTCTTTGTTATATTTAAACTCACTTTAGAAGTAACATAGAACTATATCATACACACACTTGGGAAGTAACATAGTAAAATATGGCACGCAAAGCAGCGGAATTAATATAAGGTCTCCCCATCACACACAATTCCCATGTGAGGGGAAGTTTATTCGCAGACGTAGATCAAACGTTGCTTCTTGTCAAAGTATGTATGTGCTCTCTCGACATGGCTTATACTGCCGTGGCTATGCCGTCGAAGAGCAATATTGAGCAGTATCCTTAGAGGCGACGGCAGCACAAGCCAACTAGAGAGATAGCACTGTATACATACTTCTACAAGCGGCTAAAACTATGGGAAGGCGAAGCATATGCAAGCACATCAGGATTTTGTAGAAATTCTTCCATAATCTCCTTGGGCAACCCTATCCATGCTTCCATTCCCTTGGCATCAGCAGTATCCACGAAATAAACACCTGCTTCTGGAGTTATCGCATTTGCAACCCATAAAGGTTTTCCCCAACCGAGATCAACATCATAAAATGGAAACTTCACCCAACTCATTGCAAATATCCTGAGCTTGGGATTTCCTACACTTTCTTCACTGATACTATTGTACCAACTTAAGTACTCATCTAATGACCAGTCCTTGCTGCTATTTCCTACTGATTCACGAATTTTCTCCGCTAATTCGTGATAGCTAGAGGATTCATTCTCTATGAAGTGACGAGTCGCTGTCCATACGGACATGTTTCCTATGCATTGCTCCGATGAAGGTATGTTTATCCTCCTTCGCATATCCACTGCAGTTCCTAAGACATAATCAGTCACAGTTTCATCTCTTTTTGAACATGCAGCTATAAAAGCACCCCAAATTAGTGCCCCAACAGCTTCGTAGCGTGTTGGATTCTTAATATGTGCATCACTTGCAATTCTTTTCCTCAAAGCTGCTATCTTGGAGCCCTCAAATACCAACCTCTTTTGCGCTGTACTTCTGTCAAATGAATAATCACTGGAGATGGAATCTAGTGCGTCCATTTTAGGGAACAAGGATGTTAAGTCGAATTTGAGTCTAGTTTCACTGACATAACTATAATCATCAGTGCAAGCAATAGCCGTCCATGACTGGAGAAAGACTGAAACAGATGATGCATCTGCAGCTTTATGATTGACTTCTACGCCCACAGCCACCCCTCCGTCATTGAAATGATTGACTTGAACACCCAGTAGCTCCCTATCTGAGTTGTAGGGTAAGCGATCTTCTGGATCCCAAGGCAGTAGCAATTGTAGCTCCTGTATCGCAGATTGTCCCAAAATCTTCTGCATTTCACACTCTACATTGGCTTCAATGAAAGTTGCACCTTCATCGTTGCATTCAACATGGGAATTATTCTTTACACGTCCTGCAAAAGGGTAGAAGATGGCTAGTGTTTTTGCCAAAGACGCCTTCAAGCGGTTAGAGATTTCAGAGCGGGATTGGCCATAGGTAGTGTAGAACAAAAGAACGGGAATATAAGAACGAGGAGCTAACTGATCAATAACCGAGAATCGATGGGTTCTAAGGTGACGTGGAGTCGGAGAAGAAGGCTTGATAGCTTGTTTAGAGATGATATGAACTTTAATCTCCATGTTCCTCTTGTTAACACAATATAAAAGGGAGTTCTTATATTAATATGCGGATTTGCGTGTGCATATATATATAGGATTAGTAGGACAAACGTTCTTTATTTGAGTGAGTAGCTGCGTTTTGTGGGAACTCGCTTACGCACTCGTTCCTTTACCAGTGATGCTTGGCATGACAATTGTGTTGTGCACGACGCATTTGTTATGCCCAGCAAAATCTCATGCCGATTTAGGTAAATATCTGTATATCGATATCACTGTGAACACATACTTTTTAAAAAATTAAAAAATAAATATTGCATGCTTCGTCATGATTATGCATAGATTCTTTTGCGATATTCTACATTGTACTAAAAGCGGGAAAGATCGAGCACGTTGCAGTCATAGAATAACAATTTCATTGAAATAGCAATTAGCAACATATACAAATTGTATGTTCATTTTCATTTGATATTTTTAGTGAGTAAACATTTATAATAGTCTAAATAGCAGGAAACGTGCACTGCACAAAGTTGATTAAGAAAATATGCCAGGCAGTATATCGGGAGAGCAAATCGTCTATCCAAGAGTATTCTGTCTTATTCTATCCAAGAATAAAACGCCATCGTTTTGTCTTTAAATCTAACAGATCTTTTGTTAAATTAAAAGACGCCTGTGGGTCCCACCCACAGGCGTCATTGTCTAGCCGAAATCCAAAGCTGGATTTCGGCTTCCACAACTCCAACAAAAAAAGGTTGGAATCTTATTGTTATTAAGACTCAAATTTAAAAAGTTCAAGAATTTAACGATATTATTTAATATCATTAATAAATAAATAATTTATTAAATATCAAAACTTTAATCATTCATATTAAAATAATCATTCTTATCATATTTGAGACAAATTAAAATAATAAAAATAATTAAAGAAAAATAACGTTGTTGTTATTATTATTATTATTATTATTATTATTATTATTATTTTTCGAATTTGTTAATTATATTTATTGTTAATAGTAGTAGTAGTATTATTATTAAATTCCTTGTTAATAATTTTATTAATAATTGTGTTATATTTATTATTATCATTATTACTAGTAATAGTATTATTATTGTAATTATAATATTCGTTATGATTATTACATTTATAAATTATTTGAATTATTATTATTATTATAAAATTTGTTATAATTAGTAATTTTCTTCTCATTATTATTAACTTTACTATTCTGATTAATTTTATATTCCTTATAATTTTGACTATTATAATTATTTTTATTTTTATTTTTATTATTTTATTATATATATTATTTATTATTATTATTATTTTCAGGAGTTGAATATCTATACTTATTATTATAAATCTTAGGAATTTTGTAATTAAATATATTATTAATCTTAGTATTATTATTATTATTAAATTCCTTATTATGGTTAAATGCATATATCGTAACTTCTAATATTATTATAAAATTGCTTATTATTATAAATTTTCTTGTTTTTATTATTAAATTTAGTATTCTTATTACAATAATAATATAATAAGTATAATATTTAATAGACTATTAGAATAATTATAATAATAAATATATTATACTAATAACAATAATTATCTAAATAAAAAATATCTAAATAAAAAATAAAATAATATAATAATAATAATAAGTATAATTATAAAAAATTATAATAAATTATTATAATGATAAATTAAAGC
>JANTPM010000001.1:27775253-27794973 GCA_025434745.1 Erythroxylum divaricatum
GTTTCACATTTATTATGTTTTGCAGCATATGATAGATCATGACAAGTAATTTGAGAAGCCTTAAAGGACAATATGTCTTAAAGCCTCCTTACTTCAATAGAAACAACTACTTATATTGGAAAGAGAATGACAATCTATCTCCAATCTGTAGATATTGAACTCTGGCAAGCCATCAGAGTTGGACCTAAACTTCTTGCTATAGAAAACATAGAAGTGTGGTTTGATGTTGACAAAAGAAATGCACAATTAAATGCTAAAGCAAAATATCATCTAATATGTGCACTATCTCTAGAAAAATATGAGAAGATATCCTACCACTCTACAGCAAAGAAAATGTGGAATAAACTACAATTCACCTTTGAAGGAACGAATGAGGTAAAGAAACATAGAATAAACCTTTTAGTATAGCAATACAAAATTATTGCCATGAAATAAGGAGAAACCATAGATGAATTCTTTTGATGGTTCAACAACATCATCACGACCTTAAAAAACTTTGGAAGATATATC
Organism: Erythroxylum divaricatum; assembly: GCA_025434745.1. Lineage (NCBI taxonomy): Eukaryota > Viridiplantae > Streptophyta > Magnoliopsida > Malpighiales > Erythroxylaceae > Erythroxylum > Erythroxylum divaricatum. The sequence goes on from JANTPM010000001.1 coordinate 27,775,764, forward strand.
CCAATGATGAACTCGTAAAAAAGATTCTAAGATCACTACCAAAGGAATGGAGACCAAAGGTGACAGCTCTCGAGACTACAGAGGATCTCGATACCATCTCACTTAACTAGCTAAAAGGAAACTTGATGATCTATGAAGCCAACCTAGGCGAGATGAAGGATCCTTATACAAAAAAGGAATGGCATTAAAAGCAATTGACGAATCAATCAGTGATGAAAGCAATATTGAGTTGCAAATAGAAGGAGATGACAAATTCAACTTCATAGTAAGGAAATATGCCCACTTCTACAAAAAGAAGCTGATGAAGAAAAGAGAAGGGAATAAGAAAACTGGAAACAATAGGTCCTTACCAAAAGGAAATAGTAGTAATAACAATACACAAAATAATTAAATCATATGTTATCACTGTAAAAAGCCTGGACACATAAAACCAAAATGTTCCCTTCTTCAAAAGGACAAAACAGAAAATAGAAAACCCAGGAAGCAAGCAATAACTATAGCCCAGTCAGATGAAGATTTTGAAAACTAAAAAGAAGAAGAGCTAGAAAAAGTTAGCAATGTTTGCTTCATGGTTGAATCAGGAGACAATAAGGTATATTATTCTAACTCTAAAATTGAAGTTGATGAATTGAGAAATGTATATCATAAATTGTTTGATTAGTGAAAAAATTTGACAGTGAAGTATTTCAAAGAAGTTTAGAAGTCTATGAACAATGAAGCATCCTTAAAGAGTAAGATTAAATCATTAGAAACTGTGAATGAAAATCTAACAACCAAGAATATGTCTCTTAAGGATGATTATAAGCAAAAGGTTTCTGAAAAGAAAGTTCTAGAAGAAAAATTAGCCAAGTTCAAAAATACTTTGCTAATTTTGATAAAGTGAGACAGCTAGAAGAAAAGGTTGTCACCCTATAACTTGAGAAAGAGAAATGTACAGGAAAGGAGAAAGAGAAATGTACAGAAAAGATCTTATCCCTATAAAAAGATCTTGCAAAGTTCACTGATGGAAGGAATTGTAACACCCCAACATGTACTCGGTAAGTATTATAGCATGTCTAGGGTGTATTAACAAGTGAACACAATGAATTAAGTACATCTAAGTATAGTAAGAGATATAATGGTACTTAGTGTAAAGTACAAGGTAAATGGATATTATGTTCGCTTCGACATGGACATACATACTTTGACTTGAAATACGTATAGAAATTTTTGGTATGTTTGCTTAGATTATGAGTGTGATGTTAGGTGAATCGATTAAAAAAAAGTATTCAATAAGTAAATGGTACGTTATTGGTTAAATTAGATGTTTTTTTATGTTGTTCTTGAATGATAAGACCTAAGTTAGTTGATTTGGGATGTGTAACTCGCTAAATGGATAGATTTTACTTAATATACTTTTGTAATTTAGCATATCTTGATCTGTAAACCTCCAAATTGGACAATTTCAATTTAAGATTAAACTAGAGAATAGATATAGACCTTTCATGAAGGAACCAAAATTTGATTCTGTCTCCAAGAGTTTTGAATTCTATTTTGAATTTGAGTTCTGACTGTTATCCTTGTTTTCGAACAGCTTGTAGTTTTTGGGGTATAACACCCGATATAATCAATCAAATTTTATGAAATTTATGTCATTAGAAACTTAAGATATATGGAAATGAAATAAATTAATAAGATTATAGGCCAATATGAGAATTAAAGGAAAAAAGAAGGACCAATATGCATTTTTTCCCTAAAGTCAACTCATGGACCAATAAGATTAAAACATGCGTGTCCAATAGAATTGTAATGCATGGTCTAATAGAATTGTAACACATAGTCTAATAGAATTGTAGCATATAGTCTAATATAATTTTAACACATTGTCCAATATAATTATAACACATAGTCCAACGGGATAGTAACACATGGTCCAATAGGATTATGACATATGGTCCAATGAGATTGAAACATGTGTCTAAGACTAGAAAATTCATGAGAAGTCATATGGAGAGGCAATATGGACAAAACTTTGATGGATTAACTTCATATTTTTCTCCTCTCCATTTCACCTTCTTCATCCCATCATTTTTTACTTGTTGATTTAAGCAAAGCCAAAGAGGAAGGGAAGGAAAGGCAAAAGAAGACCTACTTTGTCAATTTTTAGGTTTGGGACATCACTTAGTTGATTTCTGTATTTGTGAATTTTTGAATGCATATAAAGATTCATTTGGATGTGCAATGGTTTCTGGGATGATACTTTGGTGCTATTTTGGTGTTATCTTGTATAGAATTGGTTGAATATGACAAGAGATTATCTTGTAGTGAATACTATATTTGAGTTATAACTCAACCTACAGATCTCCAATTGTGTGATTTTAGTTAGATATGAAACCTAAGATATAGAACTAAATATCTCTAGAAGAGACTCTGACTTAATTCTAGTTCTATGACCTTGGAAATGGAGATCAAAAAAGGTGACTTGATGTTGCCCCTGTTTTGGAGCAGCTTATGATACTTTGCCTATATCTCACAATTTAGAAGTTCAAATGGTCTGATTGTTAGTGCTATAGAAACTATAGATATAGAGGAAAAAATTTGTGGAATACCTTGAAACCTAGTTCTGAAATTTTCTATATGCATATTAAGGAACAATTAGTGGTATGAATGGAAAAAGTGTCTGTCACGACTGTGGCATTGTTGTTTCCAATATTTTTACCGCATCTTCTTTAATATGTATGAAACCTTTCAAACACCAAAAAAAATGAAATAGGACTGACCATGTATGAATTGGGTATTTGAACATTGGAATTTAATATTGAGCATAATGCATTCCCAAAGAAAACTTACATTTACATAAAAGATTGGTATGCATATGTACTAGTGATATATGTATAGTATGATTATAAAAGTGTGTTTTTGACACCCTCCTAATGGTGTTAAGTAATGACTTGCATGTGTGAACACATTTATAGATCTTATGACTTGAAATGTATATCATATGATTTATTGATATATGAATTGTGAACTTTGTAAATGGTTAAAGGAAATGTTATGGTGTCTGCTCTATTGTCTTAATTGTGGATAGATAGGCATCCCTATAGGGTTACAGTGCAGCTGCTATAGTTTGACACCACCGGTGTCCATTGCTCGATACCTTTGGGCATTCACAATTTGATACCTTTAGGTATCCACGGTTCGATACCTTCAGGTATCTACAGTTTGATATCTTTAGATATCCACAGCACCTATTATCCACACCCACAGAAAATGTGTAGGCTTAACATAGAAAGGATACTTAATAGTCATAAATAAGAAATGCAACATGACAACATGAATAATTGGTATTGATGAGCATTTATATTGGTTGTAATGATGAATTGTAATGATGTGCAGTTATATTGATAATTTGTATCAATGAGCAATGAATATCAATATTTGGCTTATAAATGTGCATTTTCTATATATGGATAAGAAGTTAAAGCATATTGACATTATGTACTTTGCTTAAGTATGCCATCATTGTTTACACGAGCACTGAATATCAATGTTTAGTTTATGAATGTGAATTTATGGTATATGCGTTACGATATTTTTGAATGTGTGTGCTTAGCAAATGACTATTGTGAATGGTCATTCAAACTAAGTGTTTTCCCCACTAAGCTTTCAAGCTTAGCACGAATGTTAATTTATGTAGGTCCAAGTCATGGGAGTGAGGTATAGGTAACATTTGCAGGGACCAAGGCTAGCAGCTAGGAGTAAAAGTACCTTTAGATGTGTGTTTCGATTAAAGAATCGTTGTACATGTAGTAAAGGAAATTGTATGTTTTCTTTTTGGATTATCATGTTAATGTAAAGATGTTTCACTACTATTAAATGATAATGTTAAGTATTGGGGAGTTTTGTAATATGTATATGTATAGCATTAAATAGATTTAGATACCTTGAATACATGTACAGGAGTTTGGTTGCTACCTATATGGATGGTTGTAGGTTCTATATAGGGGGCGTTATAGGAACAGCCTTGATGCATTAATTGGTAGAGATAAATTCATTTTTTAGTTAAGTTGGAATAGGTTACAATGAAAATAATAATGTTTAGCCATATAACAACTTCTTTGTTAAATCCAACAATACCTATAGTCAAAACAACAAAAACCTGATACATAGTAGAAATTATAGCAATTCTCATTCATCTATTTTATGCTTCAACTGTGGACCTGGTCACATTAGTCATTCTTATTTTGGTAAAATGGAGAAATTATCTCAAATGTATTTTTGGAGATCGAAGTTCAAGCTACTAACCTAAAATGACCCATAAAAATGTGGGTACCTAAAATGAGATAATACTTTCTACAAATATGCTCTAAAATGGAGACAAGAGAAAATCGACGGATAGTTGATAGTGGTTGTTCGAGACACATGACAAGTGAAATATCACATTTCAACTACATTGAAAGAAAATACGGAAGTAATGTTGTCTTTGTCGATAAAAACAAAGCAAAAGTCACTGGAATTTGTAAAATTGGTGACTCTAACTCTGCTTCTATTGATAATGTTCTTTATGTTGATAGATTGAAACATAACCTGTTGAGTGTAAGTCAATTATGTGATAAGTGTTATAGAGTTACTTTCTATGCATCACATTGTGAAATTATTGATAATCTTAATGACAATATTTTATTCGCTGGTTCTAGATATCAAAACATATACAGTGCTCAACTAGAAGATATATCTTCACAAAATGTCAAGTGTTTTATTTTTATAAAGGACTATTGTATCTGGCACAGACGATTTGGACATGTTAGCATGAGCATTCTATCAAAATTGTCCAATAATGAGTTAGTAAAAGGACAATCGACATTGAAGTTTGAAAGCAATCAGGTTTTTAAGGCTTATTGAAAAGGTAAACAAGTGAGGAGTAGCTTTCCTCCCAAAATATTGTCTCTACTAATCAACTTCTTGAACTTGTGCATATGGATTTATTCGGTTCCAATAGGACTCAAACTTTTAGTGGTAAACATTATAGTTTTGTTTTAGTAGATGATTATTTTAGATTTAAATTGGGTTTACTTCCTATTAAATAATAATGACGCCTTTGAAGTTTTTGAGAAATTTGTAGAAAATTTAGATCAAAAAAGGATACTGCATTACTTCAATTTGAAGCGATGATAATTTGATAATAGAAAGTTTGAAGATTATTGTGATAATAACGATATGACTCACAATTTTTCATGCCCAAAGACTCCTCAATAAAATGGGGTGGTTGAAAGAAAGTACAGGACTCTTACTGATATGACCAGAACAAGGCTATGCAAAAGTGGTCCACCTCATGGTTACTAGGTAGAAGCCGTGTCAACTACCTGTTACATTCTTAACATGACCCTTATAAGAACCATTCTGAAAAAGATCCCCTATAAGACGTGGAAAGGAAGAAAACCGAATGTTGCTTACTTTTGAGCATTTAGTTACAAGTGCTTCGTTTTAAATAATGGAAAAGACAATCTTGGAAAGTTCAATGCAGGATCAGATGAAGCCATCTTTCTGGGCTACAGTACTATCAACAATGGATTTAATGTTTACAACAAAAGAATAAAGAAGATAGAAAAATCAATACATGTAGTATTTGATGAAGCACTACCCTCGATAACAACAGCTAACTAAGATGATGAAGTGCATCCTTTGGCTCCTAAAAGTACATCACAAACTCAAACAACACCTATTGTACCTTTAGAATTACAATATCAAGAAGGTCCTTATGAAGCAAGGATAGGGAAGGCTCCTTCCTCCCAATAGGAGCCTATATGGTGAAGAACATCAAGAGAATGGAGAGGTCTTGATACACATCAGTATATTCTACGAGACCCCTCTAAAAGTCTAAGAACTAGATCATCCTTGAAGAACAACTTTGTTTCTCTCATCTCACAATTAGAATTAAAGACTATTGAAGCGACTCTTATTAATGAAAATTGGTTTTGGCCATGAACAATGAACTGAATCAGTTTGACAAAAATACGGTTTGGAATCTAGTACCTCATCTGCAAAACAAGTCAGACATTGGAACTTGTTAGGATTTTCAAAAAAATTGATCAAAATGGTAAGGTGGTAAGAAACAAAGCTAGACTTGTAGCTTAAGGATATAATTAATAAGAAGGTATTGATTTTGATGAAACTTAGGCACCAATTGCTAGACTATAATCGATTAAAATTTTACTTACCTTCGCGTGTTATAGAAACTTCAAATTGTTCCAAATGGATGTCAAAGGTGCATTTTTAAATGGATATATTAATGAAGAAGTGTTTGTTAAGCAACCTCTAGGCTTTGAAAATGAAAACCATCCTAACTACGTGATGAAGTTGACTAAAGCCCTGTATGGTCTAAAATAGGCCCCTCGAGTATGTTATGAGAAGTTAAGTAATTTTCTACTTGAGAATAACTTCGAAAGAGGAAAGGTAGATAAATCCTTATTTATTAAGAAAAAGAATAATGATTTACTCATAGTGCAAATATATGTTAATGACATAATATTTAATGCTACTGATCGATCTTTCTGTGAAGAATTCTCAGCATTAATGCAGTGGGAGTTTGAAATGAGCATGATGGGAGAATTATCTTTCTTTTTCAGATTATAAACTTGACAAATAAAAAAAGGGATCTTCATTAGCCAAGACAAATATGCAAAGGAACTCATCAAGAATTACCACTTAAAAAATGCCAAACTTATGGGTACTCTTATGTACACTAGAACTAAACTTGATAAGGATGAAGAAAGCAAAGCTACGGATGAGACAAAGTACAGATGAATGATTGGGTTATTATTATATCTTATGAGCTCAATATTAGATATCATGCTTAATGAGTGCCTTTGCACACGTTTTCAATCAAATCCAAAAGAAAGCTACCTTTAAGTAGTCAAAAGGATATTTCGATATCTTCACAAAACTATGGACTTATGGTATCCAAAAACTGATTCTTTTAACATATATGACTATTATGATGCTTATTATGCAAGTGATAAAGTCGATCAAAAAAGTACAAGGGATCATTATCAATTTCTTGGAGGATGTCTAGTCTTTTGGTCTTACAAGCCATAAAATTGCAAAGCTCTTTCAACAACTGAAGCATAATATATAACTGCTGCTAACTATTGTGCCCAAATATTATGGATGAAGCATCAAACTCCAGGATTTCTCTTTAAACTTTAATCATATTCCTATATTATATGATAATACTAGTGCTAAAAATCTTGTACATCATTGATATATGCTTAATTGATTATGAATTTATTCCATAACACTTAGTGATTATTGCTATGAAGTTAAAGTGAGTTGAAAGTATGACATTTATGCTATTTTCCAAATGTTAATATTCATTTGTCTTTATGGAGTAAGAAGAAGAAAATTAGAGCAAGAAGGAAACGAATTTAGTCCAAAGGAGGACAACTAAGAAGCTGCTTGAAAAGGACTAAAATGACAGCAACACGTAAAGCTAAATGACAGCACTAGGAGAATGTTGGACCAAGCAAGGAGCAATAAAACGATAACACAATAAAGAGTAAAACGTTACAGCAAATGGGATCGACCTAGACTCACCATTATTATAGTAGTAGCCTAGTTATTTTGATAGTGTAACAACCAATTTTGGCACTATTGCCAAGGAGTGTGGTATTTTAGGTTTTGTTCTTGATTTTAATGTGTATATATTTGTTCATAATTAGTTTAATTTCAGTTATTTCTTGATATTTTTACTTTTTGTTCCGTGTTTGTGATTAAAAAGAAAAGAAATTTACTTCCTTTAGGTTGCCTCCCAAGAAGCGTCTTTGTTTAGGGTCATTGGCTCAACTCCATACTTTCCTCACATGATGAAATTATGATCTTAAGGTAGTACAATTTAAGCCTCCTCCACGTGAGGTAATTTCGAATAGGGCCTTAGTTGATGGTCAATCTCATTCAGCATCTTCCCTATCCTCTTACTCTTGATCTCCACTAGGTCCCTAAACTTTAGAAAGATCTTGAATATCTCTGCACCTTTTTTTATCCTTGTTTAATTCCTCCAATCTGCTATGTAAAGGTGAAGAGTTAGTCTAAAAAATAATTATGGACTTAGTACTTACCTCCACACAAAAAGATATATCATATTTTGGTTCAAGCTCCTTCTCAACTTCTTCTTTGTAAGCAATTCCTTGAGTATTGCTCTCAAGGTTCTAAAGCTCCTCATCACTCTATAAGGCCTCTATGCTAATCTTCCTTGGGCAAACTTTGGTTTAATATAGTTGCATTTATTTGCCTTGTGAGGCTAGTCGGTCAAAAGCTTCTACCAACTGACTCATTTGGCTTACCAATTTCTAGATTTTAAAATTTATGTTTTAATGGAATTACATCTCTTTTTGTTAAAAATGCAAAGTATTAGTAGCATAAACATTAACTAATTTGTCAAAAAATGTACTTGAGTTTTGTTGGTTTTCCAAATCTTGGATGTTAGACCTTGTTTCCTGTGAAAATTGGCCTACATCTTATTAGAATTGTTATACACTCTGTTGAAGTTTAATATTGTTATATTATATCTTTCAGAGATGCACCTGAATTGTGATAAGAAACTTTTGGTCGATACGAGAATTATTGTGCATGTTGCAAACTATCATGAAAGTAATTTTGTTAATTATCCCATCTCTAACTAAAGTTTGTATGATCTCTCTAAACATGGTTATATGATTAAGAATACGGGTTATAAAAGAAATTATTTCCGTTCATAATCAATTAAACATATATCAATCATTCTAAGACTAAGCATATAGAAATCAAGCATCATTTTCTTAGAGATCATGTTTGTTAAGGAACCATTGATCTTTTGCACGTTAATACTAAAAATCAAGTAGCTGATATTTTCACTAAGCCACTATCTAAAGATAGATTTGGCGTGTTAAGAAAAGAACTTAGCATGTGCAGACTATTTGATGTTATTTTTGTATAATTCTTTTATGGCATCATTTCATCTTTTAAAAAATATGTATGCTATTCTGAAAATACTCCATACATGTCTGACAGAAGATACACAGACGATCATATGCTATTCTGACAATACTCCATACATGTCTGACAGAAGATACACAGACGATCATACTTCCTCTTTTGGTGTGTATGACTTCCCATTCTCATACGAAATCAACGCTCAATAATTGATTAATATACCAGAAACAGACTTCTCTCTTCTACTCTTTGTTGGTCTTTCCTCAGAAGTGTCATTCTTGTCCTCTCTAAACCCTAACTTTCTGTCTTCTCTCTATTCTTTTCTCCAAAAACTCTTTACCTGAAATGGCCAGAACAAAATCAAAAGGACAGAAGAAAACATAGCTTCAACTTTTAGCCATGAACAAACTCTCGTTTCTAAGTCCTCTTCTCTGTCACCAATAGTAGGTTCTTTGAACACTCCTACTAAACCTATCTCTATTTCCTTTAAGCCCAAAACTTTAGAAACACCCTTTCAGGAAACTCCAAAGGAGAGAAAAAGATAGACTTTGGCTATGTTATCCCTAGAATTAGACTCGGACTCATCCTATAAAAACGATGAACCTTCAGTTGAACAACAATTTATTTCTAACTCTAGTGGAGAAGAAGAAAAAAAAAGAAGAAAAAGAAGAAGAAGAATAAAAGAGTAGAAGAATCCTCGAATGAGGGGGATGAAACAAGATAAGTAAGATTTCATATATCCATTCTTACTCCTTCCACAACTCCTAAAACTGATCCTAAGGATAATAAAGTGCCTGAAGTGCACTAGGTTGTAAATGATGATAGATCAAATAAAGAACGGGCTCTGTTAATAAAGAGATCAAGGACTATAGCAAGTATGGCAAAGCAAGCTGTACAAGAAGAACTCCTCAGGCCAAAAAGAAAAAGGAAGAAGACTTACAAAAAAGGAAAAGAAAGGAGATAAGAAAAGGCAAAGTGCCTATGATTAAAGAAAATAATGAGGACTCACTTTTTATGGATGAGCCAACTTTTGAAGAAGTCATTTTTGAAGAAATCCCTAAGACCAAAAGAACAAAATCAAATAAATGCACCGTAACTCATAAAGCAAAGTCCTTAACACCAGTGAAATTGTTTCAATTGATGGAAGCTGAAGCAAGGTACAAGATGGGCTACAAGAGAAAGGTGGTAGCTAGACGTATCTTGCCTCCCAATCTTTTTGATGAAATCGATATTCCAATCTCTTCCTTTTTTATTATGGTTGGCTAAGAAAATTTTGTGAACTTGAATGAAACATTGTGTTATGACCTAGCTAGATGCTTTTACGCACACATAAGAAAAGGAGAAATTGATGGAAAGCTGGCAATAATTTATTCGATCCATGAGTGTGAGATCTTAATCACGGAAGAGATTTTGAAAAACGTTCTAGATATACTTCCCTTAGATAGGACTGATCTTCCTTGTCATAAGTGGGACATTGATGACCTTGATTTAGGAGAGGTTGTGGACTTTATATGTCTACATACCGAGAATGCCCATGAGGGAAGACCTTAATGAAGACACTTGGACCTACTGCCAAGATGCCTTGCATCCATTTCCATTATTTCAATCTTTCTAAATAGTAGCTCAGTAGAAAGGTGCAGTCTTTTGGATACGTATATTATCTACAATCTCTTAAAGGGGAACAAAATGAACCTCCCAATAATGATTTTGAAGTTAATGGTAGATAAAGAGAATCATAAGAATGCCACTAGTTGTCTACCTTATGGAATGTTGCTTAACAAGATTTTCACCTTTATAGAGTACACTTCCATAATCTAAATTGGTACACACTATCTAAGTTTCATCTGTCCATTCCCTACTAATTTGGATACAAATTGCAAAACAACGTCTAGGTAGAATAGAAGTATGAAAGAGTAGCAGAAAGCTTAGATCCTATTCCAGACTAACAAGCTAATGTTCCCCCTCAAGATGCAAATAGTGCAAGTCTTCAACAATAGCTAAGGGACATTCAAGCCAATCAAGATAAAATGAGCGGCCAAATATATAAAATGCAAAATCAGCTTCTTGACATACAGATTTTACTTAGGATAATTTTTGAATCTCTTCAATAACTATGTTGCTAGTCTTGCCTAGACTATTCTTACAACTTATGATTTTTCCCTCTATTTTTTTATAATGACAAAGGGGGGAGAATAGTTAATGATATACATTGCTTGCATCTTACTTTGAATCTATGATATATTTTCAATTGCCTTGATGATATATTTGTTATTGATGATATTTTTTGCTAACTGACTGCTATTGAAATGTTGTTAAAATTGTGAAGTTTAAATCTATAAGATAGGCTCCTTCCTTTAGAAGTCAGGCTTATTCTTTTTATAACTGTGAATAAGAACATATAAAGTTTATAGGTATCTTTCGAAATCCTTTATTATTATTTTTTAAATTTGAAAATATATCTATTATTGTTTGTCATCATCAAAAAGGAGAAAATTGTTAGCTCAATGGTTATGTTTAACAATTTTGATGATAACTTTATGATAATTCAAAATTCAAACTGGATTTATTTCCTTAAATAGGTAACGATATAATTTTTAAAAGAAAATAAAATCATAGGATAATTGCTTCCTTCCTTGCAGAACTTTCTTTATGAACTTACCTATTCAAAAATGGTTCCATGACATCTGAAAAGTTTTTTACAAATTCAAATAATCAGCTCTTGATAGAGCATCTAAATATCGAAGATTTCAGTAGAAATCATATTGTAGATTAAGCAACAGTTAGTTGGCAAAAATGTCTACTTAAGGAAGAGCCACTACATTTGCAAAACACACGAGACTTGCAGAATACCTTAGCAACATCAATATTCTTGAAAGTCATATCAAAGTCCTTATGCCTTAGAAAGTGAAATCATTCTATTAAGAGAGACTGTTAAGTCCTTTCTATATTTCTTGTTGAAAGCTTGTAGAGTTTTTCTAAACACTACTAGTGTGGAAAGTTGAAGAACCTTAAAAATATGTACTTATGAGCTTGGAGAGGCTCGTAAAAAATTACTACTTGAATTTTCTAGTGAAATACTCAAGTTGAATATTTAGAGACTGGACGTAGGCTTCATTATAAGCTGAATTAGTATAAATCGATTGTGTCATTCTTTCTCTCTTCCTAATTTTTAAATTTTCGCATTATAAGTTTGTGCTTTTAGGAGACTCCTTCAGTTTTACAATAGGCTCCTTTTGTTTTTCTATCGCAAGAGGTTTCTTTCGGTTTTTAAGTGTTAACAGGTTCCTATTGATTAAAACGTTTCTTTCATTTTCGAGCATTAACAGGATCCTATCAATTAATAGGCTCCTTTTGCTTCTTATTGCTAGCAAGTACCTTTTTTTTTTAAATGCTAGTAGACTCCTTTCAGTTAACATAATCCTTTTGTTTTCTACGTTAACAGGATCTTTTCAAAAGTTGATAGGATCTTCATATTTATACACTTATTTTGTTTAGAAGGATATGACCATTTTAAAGTATCTTGCAAATATTTTTTAAGCAATTCACCTCTTCTCTTGCATGTGTTTGCTTTATCACTTTTATATAAGCTTATAAATGTGTTTACAATCTTCTTTTTAAAAATTTTTAATTTCCTCGTCAAGAATTAAGTAACAATCTAGAAACTCCTATCTTACTTTGTTGTGGAATCAGATTAGAAGCTTATCAGAAATTAGTCATTGCTCACAGTTCCATTATTGACGCTGTTCTCTGCTTTGGTCGTAATGGGCTAACATCAAATTACCAAAAGTTCTTGTTTTAATATTATTTGTAGCAGACCAATTCCACGTTGACCAAAAATAACTTTACTTCAAGCTTAAAGAAATTACAAAGTTTGAAATATCTAGTTAAGAAATTAATTGGTAATATTTTTCATTAGCGACATCGTACAAGTGAATAAGAAGTAATTGCAAGTTAATTTTACTTAGTGTATATGACAACCATTGTATATAAAAAAATTAATTCGTGGTTCCTTTTAAGTAAAAAGGTTTGTGATTGAAGTTCCTAAAATGGCTTCTCCAGGAAAGAAGTTGAGAAATAGATCCGAAAGTCAAGGAACATGCATGTAGGTGTAGCCAAAAGTGATGTGGACCTGCACTTGAAAATGAATCCAACCGTATAGAGCAAAAACGTAGAAATGTTCGATAGCAATTTGTTCAGAAGAGGACTCTCATAAGCTACATTGAACCGGCAGCCAAATTGATGAGTTCATAAGGAAGACGAAAGACAGGTGGATGGTTACTTGGATTTCTCGAAAAGGGCAGTCGAACGATTAGGGGAGAGTTCAAGTATATGCGTCTTTTGCTTGAGACTTAAATTTCCATTTTATGGAGTTAACTAATGTGATAAATATAAAAACTATATTAAAATATGTTTAGAATTTTAGTGTGTTGAATTGTCTTTATTATGCAATAATTCGGACGTTAAACTTATCATCCCTTAATAGGATTTTTGGATCAAAATATGTTATTTGACGAATAGGAAATTCTTAGTTGTTCTTATTAACCATGACTAAGAGTTCCAATTTTGATTAAATGTCAAACAAATACGCCGGATTTCATATTTAACAATTCAGGACTTCATGTTTCAAATGAGTAAGTAGTTTTTAATATTTTAATTTTCAGTCATTAAATACTCAATTTTCCTTGTTAATTAAATTTTATTATTTCATCTTATACAAAAACTACCTTTGATCCCTAAAATGTGGGTGTTTGTCAGTTTGGATTAGCTGTTAGCTTATTCTATTAGTTGTTAGCTTTTTTGTTTGGCAATCAGCAGATTGGATTAGCTGTTGGCTTATTCTATTAGCGATTAGTTGACAATAGATTAATAAAATTGACTTGACCAGCAAATAACAATAGTTGTTTATTTAAAAATATTAGGTAAAATTAACTGTTTAGTATTAGTTATTATATATAAAATAACTTATAAGGATATGAGAATTATATTACGCATTTCTCGATTCCTCATCCGTGCCATTTACTTGAACCTTGCAGTTATGCTTTCAAAGTTAAAGAAGACTTATATAATCAAATGATAACTCTTTTTATATTCCGACTCAAATTTAATATTAGTTCAACTTCAAAAATTAAAATTATTAAATTTAAATAATAAACTTGTTATCTCTATCTCTATCTCTTCGATTAATTTGTAATAACTTTTGGATATAATAGTCTTTTAGTCCCTTAATTTCTCAGCCGCTAGAAGACAACGCTCCTCATAGGAGCATTTTCAAAATCGACAAATTGAGTTCAATATGTCAACTCAATCAACTGATTATCAAACATAATTATCAGCGATTTGACATGGTCAAACTGCGAAAAACTTTTCAATTTGCCAAAAAAAGATTGATAAGTCATTTACCAAACAAGGCCGTAGCTAAAACCTATAAGTGACTTTTTCACAAATCGTAGTCAATAGTTTGTCTCTAAATTTTTTTCACCTAATGATATTTAGCTATGATTTTCTACTTAGTCAAAAGTTTTTAGCTACGATTTTTAAAATGTAGTTAAGTTTTAGCTACATTTTTAAAACATAGCCAAATATTTTTAGTTATTTTTTTAGTTATTTTGTGGAAATATTGATCTAACCAGTCAAATAATATTACATTTTAAGATCTAGCTAAATATGATTGATTTTTAGCTAGTGAGATGAAACATTACTTTGATGTATTGACAACCACTAAATAAATTTTACATTTTCTCCAAGAGTATTCATCAATAATCTAAGCAAGTTTGCACGGTAGGTTGGCGAAGCTTTCATGGTCATTCTTCTCGAAGTACCAAATTAGAAACTCAATGATAGTAATTAATTAATATCCTAAGTAAAATAGTTGCATTGAATAACATAATATGACATCTATTTAGGTTAAACATAAAATAATAAATTCCACTCCTATTCCATCAAAGAGAAAAAAGATATAATTATTTTTTTAGACAGTTTACAAAAGATTCCAAGATAATGTGACACAAGACTCAATATATAAGGTAAAGAAAATCCCTATCTCTAAATCTCAAGAAGGTTCCTTGCACATTCAAAGGCATCACTTAAAATACGCAAAGATCTTCACCCAACAATTAGTTCATTTCTTCCATCTTCTAACAATTCTTAGTTCTAAATAAATTAGCAGAAGATACATTAACCAATTTCTCAAATGCAATATGGAACAGTGAATTAGATGAACCCTATGTACCATTTGTTTCACCCAAGGAACAAATAGGATAGAATAACCACCTTTATTTCTTCACAATTCTTTGAAAAATTATATCTCAAAAATTAAACAGCCTAAATTAAATGGCATAAAGAACTCAAATTCGAACACATGCATACCTAATTGAATAATTCCATCATCATCACAATGAATAGACATAGTTTTCACAATCGACAATTGTTTCAAACTACTGATTTACTTAATCATGTATGGAACATTAGGACTTTGCCATCACTTCTATTTTCATCTATGTTTTCTAGAAGATTTGAGTAACATTTACACAACACATGGTATATATAATCACATATTTGTCAGATAGCTCCTTAATAGAAAATGAGCTATAGAGAATAAAGAGAGAGTATCGAATCGAATGAGACTAAAAACCTTGAAGAAGAAGATCGGACATTAAAGGCAAGTTGTGATTAGACTTTAGGGAACATATTTGTTATGCATCAATTCGTTCTTCAGTAAGGAGGATTTTGTTGGATACCTCCCACCGGAGCTCATTAGCATCGAAAATATCTACCACATTGACATCTCGCGATGATTATTGAATTAAAAAATAAACAATCTATAAAAAACTATATAAATTGCATTAATTTAAAATAATATCAATACCCAAAAAGCGAAAAAAAAAGCTCATCCTGTAAATCAACTGTGTTACTCTCTTTCATTCTTAACTTTTAAATTTTTGGATTATAGTGTTTGTGTTTAATTTGCAAGAGACTCCTTCACTTTTGGAATAGGCCCCTTCTATTTTAATATTGCAAGAGGTTTCTGTTGTTTTAAAGTTTTACAAGCTCCTTTCATTTTGAATGTTGACAGGCTCCTTTTGTGTTGAACGTTAATAGGCTTCTTTAGTTTTTAACGACAAAAGGTCCCTTTTGTTTTAAATTTTAACATGCTCCTTTTATTTACAGACTTTTCTGTTGAAAACATGTTTTTATCGTTTACACAAATTGATAGTAACTTGCAAAAATTTTTAAGCCGTACACAATTCACTTCCTCTTGAACGTGTTTGCTTTATCATGTTCAACTGCCATTTTCGAGAAATCCAAGTTAACCATCCACTTGTCGTTCTTCCTTATGGACTCAACAATTTAGCTACCAACAAGAATCCTCTTATGTGCAAATTTCTAACGGACATCTCCATATGTTTTCTCTATAAAGTTGGATTTAGCTACAGCTATATGTTCCTTGACTTATAGGTCTATTTCTCAACTTTCTTTCGTAGAGGAGCTATTATAGAGTTTTCGTTCACAAACCTTTTTACGAGTTAATTTTGTATACAATGGTTATCATATAAATTTAAGTTAAACTAATTCATAATTACTTCCTATTCACTTCAATGATATAAACTACCACATGTATGCAAGTTTTTCGCCTTTAATTAAGAAATGAATGCGAGAAATATGCAAACTTAATGATCATCAATAAAAATTTATTTTACAGAAACAATATATTGTTACTACTATTTAGTAGTATGGCCACCAAAATGTTTTAAGTTTTATACTAAGTACTTTTTTTTAGGCAACATCAACGTTGTACTTTTGAAGAACCTAAGGTTGAATTTATGCAAAATTCCTGTTTTGCCAAAATTGCTTCAAATGGAAACTGACAATTACTTATCATAAAGTAATTGGATTAATTGGAGCAACATGTTAGCTCGCGGCTTTTAGATCAATCAATAATATTTAATTACATTTCAAATTCAAATTTAACTGAATTATCTCATTTATCTAAAAGATAACAATAAAAAAAAAGATTACATAATTTAGTTATCTGTTTAAATGGCAGGATAAACGTCAAACAACTCCTATTTTATAAGAACCATCTTAAGAAACTCATTTAAATAGTAAAAAATGGTTCCACAAAATCTGGAATGGATAGTCCTTATCATTTTGGTACGAACGAAGGAACCTATATTCATTTCATTCTATAATTGGCTTCGAGGCACAGTTAAAAGCTTATCCAAATGACTAAATATTTGAAGATACTATTAAAGATGATGAAAAAGACATTTTAACAAATTCAAAGCCGACTCAGTCAGTTCGTGATAAAATTGAAGCAATGGCTAGTTAAAGAGAACTCCTTTTTAAAGAAGAGATGCTACGTCTACTCACCACCAAATTTTAAACATATATCATTAGTAGTTATACCCACTCTTGAAAGTTATATATTGATCTACCATTTGTGCTTTATAAAGTGAAAAATACTCTATTGAGAGAGATTATTCATTTCAGATCATATTGAGCAAATCCTACTTTCATTCGTTGAGAACTTATAAAGGTTGGTCAAATACTACTAGTGTAGAAGGTTGAAGAACCTTGTAAAAGATGTATTTATGAACTTAGAGAGGCTCGTCAAATCACTACTTAGAGATTTTAGTGAAATATTCAAGTTAGATACTCAAAGACTAGACGTAGGCTTGGTCATAAGCTGAACTAGTATAAATTGACTGCATCATTCTTTCTCTTTCCTTAGCTTTTAAATTTCCACATTTTTCAAATTGTAAGAGGTTACTTTAATTTTAAATTTTAACAACCACTATCTTTTGTACAGTTTGTTAGTAACTTGCAAAAATTTTCAAGACACACACAATTTAGCTCCTCTTGCGTGTGTTTACTTTATCATAATAACTATGATTTTTTTCAGAATTTAATCACAAGCAGAAAACTTGATTGACCCTTTTTGTGAGTTGACCAATTATATAATACCATAACTACTTAGCGGATCCCAAGAAGACTATGAATATTAGTACCTATTCTTCTCCTATTATCTAACATAAGTATTGATTTTAGAATTTTAACATAAAGAAAATAAAAACTAAAACAATTAAAGAAATAAGAAACAATAATGAATTCTACTGTCTTTGCATTCAAACTTAAGACTCATTAATTGGAGACAACATTTAACCCATTTAAATATTCTTGTTTTTAAAATCTTACAAAGGGCTCAAATCAACAAGTCGATCAAGAAGATCATAAAATTTTTGGCGTTATAGTGGATATAGTTTGAGATTTATTATGTATTAAGTACATTAGATATTTTATTCAATGTGAAAATTAGTTAATTATATATTTTTATTTAAAAATTATTTTACCCCTTTTATACAAATCTTTAGAGTAATAATGAAACTCTAAAAATAAACCCTGGTAGTAAATTGAAGCATTCATATTATAAGAGAATTTAATTATCAGGATACGAATTATTTTTGTGAAATTATTTATATGATTTTATATAAATTAGATCAATTACACAACTTACGCTGCTAACAAGCAAACTATTATTTTCCATATAAATTACTTATTAAATATTGTAGCTACTTTTATTATATTATTTTTTATTCAAACTTTTGTATTTGATTATTCTTAATTATATAAAGTTAAATCTTTAAATTATTTTTCTTGAATTTTAGTTTATATGATACTATCATAATTTATACATGGTGTATAAGTATTAAATATTATAATAATTTGTTTTTATTATTCTAGAATTTGAAATTTTAATAAAATTTAAAAAATGCTTAATCATATGCTCATAAATTTGAATTTTGTGACACATAAATTAGTCATAGGTATTATCTCTCTCTCTCTCTCTCTCTCTCTCTATATATATATATATATATATATATATATATATATCAATGCATTTTTAATACATCAATGCATTTTTGTTTTATAATTCATGCTAATGTATTTAATATTTAAATTCTAGTATATTTGTATACATAATAATATTTAAACTAACTACTGTTTCACTGAAGCTATAACACTTAGATAGGTTATTAAATTCATTATTGAGTCTCTATTTTTAAATTATATTTTAATAATATTGGTCGGGTCGGTCGTATTGGGCCCGGACCCAATCAAAACGACCCATGGGCCGATCGGTCCATTTCTTCAAAGATCTGTTTTATGCCTACGCCAAGCCCAAGTCTAGCCCACGCCCTCCTTGACCCATCCGTAGAAGGAAATCTCCCATGCAAACACGTAAAAACCTAAATCTAACTGCAAA
>JANTPM010000001.1:27818008-27829440 GCA_025434745.1 Erythroxylum divaricatum
CAATTAAATCATGCCAAATAAATAAAATTTTCGAGGTCCAACACAAATGATGTCTTGCTTTAGCATTCAATTGTGCATTTCTTCTATTAGCATCAGTTTATAATTCTACGTTATTAATAGCAGGAACTGTATCTCCCATTTTGATAGCTTGTCAGACTTCAATGTCCACATAATGAAGATAAATTGTCATTTTTTCCTTCTAATATGAATAGTTATTTGTATTAAAATAAGGAGACTTTGTAACAAACTATCCTTCAAGACTTCTTATATTGTTTGTCATGATCTATCACATGTTGTAAGGTACAATAAATGTGAAATCAAAGCTCTGATACCAAATAATAAAGCAAACACATGAAAGAAGGGGGGAAATTGTGTATGACTTGACAATGTTTGCAAGTAAATGATAGGAGCCTGTTAAAATGATAGGAACCTGTTAAGGTTTAAAAGTAGAAGGAGCCAACTAAAATGAATGGAGCCTTTCAAGTTTTAAAACAAAAGGAGCCTCATGAAAATGAACACAATAGCAACTAAAATGTAGACGTTTAAAAGTTAAGGGAAGAGAAAAAATGACATAGCCAATTTATACTGCTTTGGCTTATAATGAAACCTAGATTTAGTCCCCAGGTGTCTAACTTGAGTATCTCATTAATAAATCTCCAAGTAATGATTTGACGAGCTTTTCCAAGCTCACAAGTACATATTTTTCATGTTCTTCAACCTTCCATACTAGTAGTATTTAGGTAACCTCTTCAAGCTCTCAAGAAATGAAAATGGAATTTGCTCAATGTGAGCTTCAAAGAATAATAGTCTCTCTTAATAAATTATTTTTCCTTTCTAAAACACAACGGATTTGATATCCATATCACATTAGAGAGTATTGATGCTACTAATATATTTCAAGAAATCTTGCGTACTTTATGAATGCAGTAGCTTTTCTTTAAAAAGGTGTTCTCTTCAATTAATCATTGCTTAATTATATCATTAACTAACTGAATCTGCCTTAAATCCCTTTAAAAAATATCTTTGATATCATCTTTAGTAGTATCTTTAAAAACTCAGATGTTTGAATAAATATTTAAATTTATCTCAGAGCTGATTATTAAACATAGTAAATAGCAAGATCCTTCGTTTATATAGAAGTGATAGGAGCCTATCATTTCCAAAATTTGTGAGACTGTATCTAAATAATCAAATAAGTTTGTCAAAACAATTCCTATAAAATAGGAAGCGCTTATAGTTTTATTTTAAACAGATAACTAAAATCTATAATCCCTTTTAACAATGTTATCTTTTTTAGTAAAGCCAAAAAAATTTGAACTGTGATCATCAAAATCATCAATTTAAAAAGCCTTGATCTAACATTATAAAGACGATTATATCCTCTATACCTTCATATATTGGAGGCTAAAGGTTGAAAATTCACTTTTGAAAAGAAGGTATATGCATCTTTAAACAACGTTGTCCAGTAGAAGTCACTCTCCAAAACTTTACGAGTCATTCTTTTCACTCTGAAATGTCCTCCGTATGCGTACACATGGCAAAAGGCTAAGAATGAGGATGTTTCATTTTTCAATACACACCTCCTAATAATTTGATATGTGCAATGTATTCAAAGATACAGATCATCCCACACATAAGATTTTGCTTCACTCCTTAGCTCTTCCCTCTGAGTCATTAACAAACAAACAGATAATTCGTTAGTAACTAAAAAATTAACAATTTTTGTATACCATGGTGATGTTGCATCGGCAAAAAATTATTGTTCATTTAAACAAGCTGCTCATAAAGGGATGGTTAGAAGCAACAATTTTACTAATTCTCGTAATCTTTACCTTGTTTTTATCAGCAAAGACAACATTACCTCCATCTTTGCTTTCAATATAGCTAAAATGTGATATTTCACTTATCTTGTGTCTTGAATAGCCACTACCAACTATATATTGATTTTCTCTTATAACTATTTTGAAGTATGTCTGCATAATATATTATCTTAATTTAAGTACCCAAACTTTTCTGGGTTCTTTCAAGTTAGTAGTCTGATAATTTGATCTCCAAACATGCATTTCAGATAATTTCTTTATTCCACCAATGTTACAAGAATAACTAATATGTCTATGTCTACCACAATAGAAGCACAAAACAAATGAATGAAGGTTACTATCATTTTTCTCATGCATCAAGTTCCTGTTAATTTGATCATACCTACTGTTATTTTTAACAAAGAGATTATTATACAACCTAATATTGTTATTTTCATTATATCCTACTCCTACTCCTACCTTATCAAAGATGCCTTTACCGTTTCCAAGTAATACATTAAGATTATTCTTTCCATCAACAAAATTTGCTAAATCCTTTTTTAAAAATAAGAATTTTCCAACCAACTTTTCTTTTTCATTTTTTAAGTAATCACAATCAAGTTCTAAATCAACAACCTTCCCTTCTAATTGCCTAATTCTTTCAAAATCTCTATCATCTTTCTCAAGCAAAGAATTTTCTAAGTTACTTTTTCTTCTAAAAATTCTTTTTTATATACTTTTTGCTTATACTCATTTTCAAGATACATATTTTTGGACAACAGGTTCTTATTCACTAACTTAAATGATTTAATCTTATTCTTCAAAGATTTATCATTATTTTTAGACTTCTCAATTGTTTTGGAATATTGCATAGCTAAATTTTTATATTGATCATATAGTTCATGATATGCATCTTGTAACTCATCAAAATCAATATCAGAGTAAGAACAATATACCTCATCTTCACCTAAATCAATCATAAGGCAAACATTGCTTACTTCTTCGAATTCTTCTTCATTAAAGTTTTTAAAATCCTCATCAGACCAAGCTGCAGTCATAGTTTGCTTTCTAGGTTTTATGTTCTCTATTTTCTTCCTTTTGAATAAAGGGACATTCTGGATTGATGTGTCCAGGCTTCTTGCAATGATAGCATATGATTTGATTATTTTGTGTATTATTGCTGCTGTTGGTTTTAGACAAGAACCTGTTGTTTTCAATTTTCTTACTTCCTTCCCTTTTCTTTGTTAAGTTCTTTTTGTAGCTTCCTTTTGTAGAATTGTGCATACTTTATTACCATAAAATTTAATTCATCATCTCCATCTATTTGTAACTCGATATTGCTTCCATCACCATTTGATGAAATTGATTCATTAGTTTCTTTTAGAGTCGTCCCTCTTCTATAGGAGGATACTTCATCTCATTTAAGCTATATCTCACGAATCATCAAATTTCCTCTTAGCCAGTTGAGTAAGATAATGTCAAGATCCTTTGTAGTTTTTAACGCGGTCACTTTGGGTCTCCATTCCTTTGGTAGTGACCTTATTATTTTTGTTTTGAGCTCATCATTAGGATATATCTTTCTTAAGTTCTTCAAAGCTATGATGATGTTGCCAAATCATCCAAAGAATTCATCTATGATCTCTCCCTGTTTCTTGCAAATAGTTTCGTATTGATGTATTAAAAGACTTATCCTATGTTTCTTTACCTCACTTGTTCCATCAAAGGTAACCTGAAGTTTGTCCCACATTTCCTTTGTTGTAGAACAATAAGAAATCTTTTCATACTCTCCTAGAGAGAGTGCACAAATCAGATGATGTCTTACTTTAGCATTCAATTGTGCATTTCTTCTATTAGCACAAGTTCATAATTCTATGTTATCAGTAGTAGGAACCGTATCTCCCATTTTGATAGCTTGCCAGACTTCAATCTCTACAGATTGAAGATAAATATGAATAGTTGTTTTATTAAAATAAGAAGACTTTGTAACAAACTGTCCTGCAAAACTTCTTATGTTGTTTGTCATGATCTATCGCATGTTGTAAGACACAATAAAAGTTAAACCAAGGCTCTGATACCAAGTTATAAAGCAAACACAAACAAGAAAGGGTGAATTGTCTATGACTTGAAAATTTTTGCAAGTAAATGATAGGAGCCTGTTAAAATGGTAAGAACCTACTAAGGTTTAAAAGCAGAAGGAGCCTACTAAAATGAAAGGAACCTTTCAAGTTTTAAAACAAAAAAAGCCTCATGAAAATGAACACAACAGTAACTAAAATGCAGAAGTTTAAAAGTTAAGGAAAGAGAAAGAACAACACAGCCAATTTATACTGGTTTGGCTTATACGAAGCCTACATCTAGTCTCCTAGTGTCTAACTTGAGTATTTCACTAATAAATCTCCAAGTAATGATTTGACTACCTCACTTGTTCCGTCAAAGGTAACCTGAAGATTGTCCCAAATTTCCTTTGTTGTAGAACAATAAGAAATCTTTCCATACTCTCCTAGAGAGAGTGCACAAATCAGATGATGACTTGCTTTAGCACTCAATTATACATTTCTTCTATTAGCACAAGTTCATAATTCTATGTTATCAGTAGCAGGAACTGTATCTCCCATTTTGATAGCTCGCCAGACTTCAATCTCTACAGATTGAAGATAAATATTAATAGTTGTTTTATTAAAATAAGAATACTTTATGACAAATTGTCCTACAAAACTTCTTATGTTGTTTGTCATGATCTATCACATGATGTAAGACACAATAAATGTGAAATCAAGGCTCTGATACCAAATGATAAAGTAAACACAAGCAAGAAATGGTGAATTGTTTATGACTTGAAAATTTTTGCAAGTAAATGATAAGAGCTTGTTAAAATGGTGAGAACATACTAAGGTTTAAAAGCAGAAGGAGCCTACTAAAATGAAAGGAACCTTTCAAGTTTTAAAACAAAAAAAGCCTCGGGAAAATGAACACAACAGTAACTAAAATGCAGAAGTTTAAAAGTTAAGAAAAGAGAAAGAACAACACAGCCAATTTATACTGGTTTGGCTTATACGAAGCCTACATCTAGTCTCCAGGTGTCTAACTAGAGTATTTCACCAATAAATCTCCAAGTAATGATTTAACGAGCCTTTTCAAGATCACAAATACATATTTTTCAAGGTTCTTCAACCTTCCATACTAGTAGTATTTAGCTAACCTCTACAAGCTCTCAAGAAATGAAAATAGAATCGCTCATCAAAGAATAACAGTCTCTCTCAATAAATAATTTTTCCTTTCTAAGGCACACAGGATTTGATATCAATATCACATTAGAGAGTTTTGATGCTACTGATATATTTCAAGAAATCTTGCGAACTTTATGAATGTAGTAGCTCTTATTTAAATAGGTATTCTCTTCAACTAATTGTTGCTTAATTATATCATTAACTGGCTGAATCTGCCTTGAATCCCTCTAAAAAATATCTTTGTATCATCTTTGGCAGTATCTTCAAAAACTCAGACTTTTGAATAAATATTTGAATTTATCTCAGAACTGATTGTTGAACATAGTAAATAACAAGATCCTTCGTTCATACTGAAGTGGTAGGAGCTTATCATTTCTAGAATTTGTGAGACCATATCTAAATAACCAAAGAAGTTTGTTAAAACAATTCCTGCAAAATAGGAAACACTTATACTTTTATTTTAAACAGATAACTAAAATATATAATCCCTTTTCACAATTTTATCTTTTGAGTGAAGACAAATAAATTTGAATTGTTATCATCAAAATCATTAATTTAAAAAGCCTTGAGCTAACATTATGGAGACAACTATATCCTCCATACCTTCGTATATTGGAGGCTAAAGGTTAAAAATTCTCTTTTGAAAAGAAAAAAATTCAAGTAAACTTGTCATTGATACTTAAAAATTCTCTTTTGAAAAGAAAAAAATTCAAGTAAACTTGTCATTGATAAATAAGTTTCAAATAGAATATTCAAATTTTCATTGAAAAGAAGAAAGTGTTTAACAAGACATATATTCAGTTTTTATTAAAATCCAGTTTAGATGGCCCTTCATTATCAATAATTACTCTCTAAATAATTAATTAAGTAATTAATCCTATAATATCTTTTTTAAATAATCGTTAATAACGCAAAACAAACTATTGATAAGAAAGGCAACAAAACTAACCCAAGCCAATAGGCTTATCCCGTACACCCAGAACCTACTAGCCTTTCACCATCAACGGCATAACAAGCAGAACTATCTGAAAGCAAAATGGAATCTAAGCAAGAAGGATGAACATTCCAGTCTGGGACGGAGCTACGTTGTATGATAGGGGGGCCATGGCCCCCCCTTTAAAAAAAATTTAATTACTCATATAATTAAAATTATAAATATAAGTGACCCTTAAAAAAACACTCCTATTAGATGTTAGCCTCCGGCCCCCCTTTAGAGTTAAGTCTGGCTCTGTTACTGATTCCAGTGATGTGGGTTTGCATGTAATAAGGCTACCTTGGCTAATGAGTGAGCCGCCTTATTGGCAATCCTACGCATCCACTGGAAGGACAACTGAAGGAAATGTCGCTTGGGTGATAGACAGTCAAGAGTCAAAATTCCAATCTCAGAATGATTCGAAGAAGGAGCTAGGATAGTTTGAACTGCCGTCAAACAATCAGACTCCATAATGACATTGTCGACGTGTTCTTTTAACCAAGATAGGGCTTCCCTTACCGACATGAGTTCAATAAGAACCGGATCAAAACGGAAAGGATAATGGCCTAAGATAGCAGCTACAAAATGGCCTCGTTCACCCCTAAGCACCGCAGCAAACCCTACAGCATTCTTGTCTTTAAAAACAGCCGCATCCACGTTACATTTTAGAGAGCCTTCCAGTGGTCTCATCCAAGCAGAAATAGTAGCTCTTGAATCACCAGTCATGGTAGTAACCCTCTCAAAGGTCTCCCGAGAATCCTGCCAATCTTTTATAAAGTTGTCAGCGAAGTTAGCTACCATCTGAGGAGTGATAATCTTACTTTGCCAAACTTTGAGGTTTCAGTGGTACCAAATACTCCAAAGCATAGCTAGCATTCGTTTAAGACGAGCAGACGATAGGGTGTTTAAACTCTGCAATATAAAGGACTCAACCCCATTACTTGGGAGACGCCAACCCATCAAAGACCAAAGTTCTTTGGCTGGAGAACATTCCAGCAGCACATGATTCATATCTTCTGCATGACCGCAGAAATCACATGCCATGTTGAGTGATATTCTCTTTCAAAGAAGACGATCTTTACAAGGGAGGAAATCACGTAGACATCGCCAGGTGAAGTCCTTGATCTTTGGGGGAAGAGCTAAATTCCACAACCGATTCCAAGGACCGTCCACGAAAAGGTTAACAATATCAGTAATCAAAGTAAGAGCCAATTTATAACCTGTTTTGACTGAGTAAGAACCGTCCGAACTGTGATGCCAAATCAGTTGATTAGGGGGTTTTGATATAGCGATTGGGATCCTGGATACGCGACCAACATCATAAGGAGTTAACATTCCTTCCAACAACTGTGCGTCCCAACATGATCCATCTTCATTAAACAGATCTCGCACCTTAATATTACCAAAATCCTGGATGAAGGGGGAGGTGATGTAAAAGTTGTTTGCTTCATTAATCCATGGGTCTATAAAAACATTAACCGAGGCTCCATCACCCAGTCTCCATCTAACACCATGAAGCAAAATATCCTTTGCCGCATAAATACTTTTCCAGATAAAACTTGAATTGGTTCGGTCCTTTACTTCCAGAAAGCTACAGGACGAAAAATATTTGGCTTTGAAAATTTTACTCGGAAGTGATTCGGGAAAAGCCAGAAAATGTCAGGCTTGTTTACAAAACATTGCTAGGTTGAAACAGTGAAGATTCCGAAAACCCATCCCCCATTTTTTTGGGATGCAAAGTCGATCTCAGGTTGCCCAGTGAATTTTCTTTCTATTGTTTGTCCCCGATCCCCACTAAAAGGAGTTCATCATTTATATCAATATAAACCTAGACTTATTAATTGTTATGGTCCGTCTTACAGTTCAAATTTTAATTTGAGGTCCATTTTACAGTCCAAAATTTTAATTTGAAGGTCAATTTTATAAAGTACCCAAAACTTTTGGTGTTGATTTAGTTTTTTTAACAATCTTTTATACTTAAATCTCAAATATTTTTTGCATAAAGGATGTGTGTTCAGAACATCATAGCAAAACAATTTACAAATACCCAGGGTAGGAAAACAAATTGTGAACATGAATTGATGGCTACAACTAAGAGAACCTTTACATGAGATCTACATATCAACTTAATTTGAACTGATTCACCGAATCCACAAATCCTCAACATTGAGGTCAGGTCTCCAAGATTATTAAACCTTTCAATTTGTAAGAAGTATTCTATTCATCTTTGCCATAATGTCTCTGCCAAAATGACTTCTCTCATCCAAGACTCAATTTTTGTTCTAAATTCAGTTGGTAACCTACTGTTCTTTTTAAAAATTCTATCATTTCTTTCAGTCCTAGTGTTATAAAAGCAACAACTGAGGAAAAGTTAAGACACATATATAGTTATTTTTCTAGGTCGGGGAAAGCTATTTTTCCAGGTCCGGGGAAATTTAACTAGACGCTCAGTTGATACTTGATGGTATCATTCCATAAGATCTGCTGTCAAACAATGTTAAAGAAATGGATGAAGACAAGATGGACTTGGACCAGATGCAGTTAAAGAAGAAATGGTTGTGATTTTCATGAGAAGCATTGTATAGAACACAGGAGAGATTGCAAATTAAGAAAATGAAGTTTGTCCAAGGTCCTTAAACTTCCCTTGATAGCCACCAAACTGTGAGATTGGCTTTTGACAGATGGTACTATAAACCATACGATTTTAGAGCAACAAAAGGGGCAAAACACATCCTAACAATTTCTCCATTAAACTGAACATATCATCATTCCGTTTATATCAGCTTCTGAACAAACACCCAATAATCCTCGTAGCTTTAAGAAAACATCAAGCTTGAGTGGTTTAGCCATCATATCAGCTAACTAGTCTTATGTGCTGCAATGCATGAACTTCACCATACCAGTGTTTGTGAGACCACAAAGGAAATGGAACTGCACATCTATGTGTTTACTATAACCGTGCATTACTAGATTTTTTGAGAGTTTGATTGCAAAACTACTTGTTAGCTCAAGGTTTATGTTTAACGATTTTGATGATAACTTTATAATATTTCAAAATTCAAATTGGATTCATTTCTTTGTATAAGTAATGATATAATGCTTAAAAGGAAATAAAATCATAAAATAATTGCTTCCTTTTTTACAGTCTTTAGGAACTTACCTAATTAGAAATGGCTACATGACATGCAAAAGAATCTTACTAATTCAAATAATTAGCTTTGAAAGCCTTGACAGAACATTTATCTTAACGTCTGGATATCAAAAATTTTAGCAGAGATGACAGCAAAGATTAGGCGACGATTAGTTAAAGAAAATGTCTATTTAAAGAAGAAGCCACAGCAGTTGCAAATAAGAGACATAGACTTGCAAAATACATTAGCAACATCAGTATCTATATCAAAATCCTTGTGCCTTAGAAAGTGAAACCACTGTATTAAGAGAGACTTATACATTTCTTGTTGAGAGCTTGTAGAGGTTTGTTAAACACTAAGAATGTGAAAGGTTAAAAAACCTTTTAAAAAATGTACTTATGAGCTTAGAGAGGCTCATGAAAATTAACTACTTGAATTTTGTAGTGAAACACTCAAGTTGAATACTTGGGAACTAGACGTAAGCTTCGTTATAGGTCAAACTAGTATAAATCAACTGTGTTACTCTATCTCTCTCTTAGCGTTTAAATTTTCGCATTATAGTATTTGTGTTTTTAACTTGCAAAAGGCTCTTTCGGTTTTACAATAAGCTTCTTCTATTTTATAGCGCAAGAGGTTCCTTTCGCTTTTAAATCTATTAACAAGCTCATATTGATTAACAGTTCTTTTTTTTTTTTAGCACTAACAGGCTCCTATCAATTAACAGGCTCCTTTTCTTTTGAATACTAGCTCGACTCCTTTCAATTAACAGGATCTTTTTTGTTTTCCATTTTAACAGGATATTTTCAAAAGTTAATAAAAACTTTCTATTGATAGACTTATTTTGTTTAAGAGGATATAATCATTTTTAAAGCACCTTGTATTTTTATTCACAATTCACCTTCCTCTTGTGTGTATATACTTGATCATTACTATCTAAGTGAATAGTAATTATCTTGGTTTGATTTGGAGTCAATAAACTTTGCCTTTATAGTAGATAAACTGACCACTGGTTGTTTTTTCGATGACCAAGATATCACTCCTGAACTGAATAAAAACACATAATTTTCTATCTTCCACATCTCCAGCATAGGCACTGAAAAACTAAAAGGGGTTAATTATTTCGCAAATTTTTTGCAAATTTCTTTGGCACCAACAAAATAAAAACAAATAAAACTGAAATAATAAAAACACTAGAAATTTGGTAACGCAGTTCGGTACACCTTGCCTACGTCTGCGGGTCCCTCACCCAATATGATCACTTTCACCGAAGTACAATAATTTTACCTAAGGCTTTATTGAGCCGACACCACTCAACCCTTGACACTATCTCTCAACCTCACTTCCCGTGAAAGAATTTCACACCCAATAGTACAACTGCCTCGTACTAACCTCAAAAGAAGATTTTTTCAATCAACCCAATAATACGACTACCTCGTACTAACCTCAACAGAGGATTTGTCTAACTACTTTTACTCAAAGACAATAATAAATAAAATAGCTCAAGTATTTAATTAATTGAAAATTAAATAACAAAAATACTTGAGACAAAGAAGACTTCCCTATGAATTAGTCTTCTCAAAATAATTCAACCAAACACTTTTCGCCATAGCTAATTCTTCTTTCATTAAACAAATTACCACAAGACAAAACGCAGCCCACAACCTTCTCTATATCATACCATGTGAGATCCAGCTGAAATAAATCAACATATCCCAAATTCCATCGTATATGAAAAGAAACTCAGCAAGTAATATTCAACTCACAATAAAACATCATACGCAGTCCACCAAGGATGTTTCGACGATACACCTCCACTGCTTCCAAGTAAATCACGCAGGTTGTGCAGAATCTCTCAAGGATGGTTTTTCCCAAAACACAAAAATCAACTCATGCAAGATGTATCAAGTGCAATATCTACAAAAAAATTCAAGGACAAAGAAATTCAGCACAAAAAAGAGATTGCGCAGCCCCACACCATCACGCATGACACACACTCCTTGAACAACCAATCAATAATTCCACTGCATATTTTAATTCCAAGACACCAACGGTGATACACCAAAAGATATATAGACATCTCAATTGATGTAGCGTGTTTCCCAAGAAGAAATTAACACACGCCCTTTACTCATTTTGTGCAAGATAACTTCCTTTATCTTATATCTCAAAAATCATACATCCAAAATAGAATTCTTTTCCACTCTGTCATTATCCAACAACAATGTGATGCACTTAGACTTCTATTCAAGATAGACTTCTTTCACATATGAACTATTATCCAAAAATCTAATTCAAATAAAAA
>JANTPM010000001.1:27835958-27855053 GCA_025434745.1 Erythroxylum divaricatum
TACGAATCTGTACCAACAAGACGTACCAAGTTCTGATTCAGTGACCCGCTCTAATACCAATTTTAAATCTCAAAGGATATAGTTTCGAAAAATTCTGATTCTGTCGTAGTTGCTTGTAATTGTATTTACCAGTTACTTGATATAAAGCAATTGTATAAGCAACTGTTAATTTTTTAGCATAAACGAAAAATAAATAAATACAAAATTAAACTGATCAATACTCGAAATTTGATAACGCAATTCAACACATCTTGCTTATGTCTGCAGGGTCCTCTTCCAGCTTAATCACTTTCACCAAAGTACAACAATAGTTCTACTTAAGGCATTACAGAGTCGACACACCCTACCTTTGACACTATCTCTCATCCTTACAACCTGTGGAAGTATTTCACTCCTAATAATACGACCACCGCGTGCTAACTTCAAGAGAGAATTTCATAACACTGTTTAATAATGAAAATAATAATTAAATAACTCAAGTGATTAAATCAATAAACACATAAAAAAAAACACTTGAGATAAAAATACTTCCCTAAATATGTAACTTTATCAACCAAAAGTGTAGGAAGTAATA
The DNA here is from genome assembly GCA_025434745.1 of Erythroxylum divaricatum. NCBI lineage: Eukaryota > Viridiplantae > Streptophyta > Magnoliopsida > Malpighiales > Erythroxylaceae > Erythroxylum > Erythroxylum divaricatum. The sequence continues at coordinate 27,836,533 of JANTPM010000001.1, forward strand.
CAATAATATCTGTTGTGAACTACTGAAAAGAATCATGATTAGTCCACACACACAGCAGCATCAATAAACATCAATCGAACAAGCATTTCATCATTGAAACGTCACCAAAAATATAACTGTAGCATCACGCTATCACACCGAAACAATATCTAGACAGCTACCAAACTAACAAACCATCGACAATGAACATCAACGCAAGAATAATGCGAAAAACCAAAAAAGAAATCAACTGTCAAAATTACCTAGAACAACCATCAATTGTCATTCAAGGATGGAAGAATAACCAGCTGTAGAAAATCACACAATCAACCAAAAACACGGCCCCAAATTGTTGTTCAAAAACTAGAAAAATGCAGCTGCCAAATCACACACACTATCAATGATAAACTCTCCAACAAAGTCATGAAAACCTTGACAGAAAAATGTAGCACCAAATCAGGATACAATCCCCACGAAATCAGTTGCAAAAATAATCCAAGATTGTCCCCAAAATTCCAGCTTCTAAGTTACACGATACCTATCATTGATTCACAAAGAAAGCATCAACACTTAAGCCCACATATCACGAAAATTCACAGCCCCATTCTAGCTGCAATGATCAAGCCAAATCTCCAAAAATATGATACCTTAGATTGTCAGTTTTGCCTAATAGGTTATCCATTAAATCAATCTTGATTGGGATTTTAAACATAATGAACCTTATCTTGAAAGAGTCCCACTTAAGTCCAATTTTAAATAATGCCCAAAATTAAATAATAAGATATCATAACACATATATTAACAATTCCTAAGTGGAGTTTCTTATGAATTATGTATAATCTTTTAACTTTTTATATCATTTTAACTAACTTCATCTAAAATATTTAAAAGTATTGTTCGCTGTTGACAACAAACTGAAGCAATAGGGTTTCACTAAATTTGTGTTCATCCTCAAAAGTTAAATAAAATCACCACATACATCTTCTAAGCCTCCGATTCAATTAACAAACATTAAAAAAGTCTATAATTTTTAAATTCTATTAAATCAAAATAATTACAACCTCAAAATTTTAAGAACCTGTAACTAATCAAAAGGGGATATAAAATCCAGCAATTGGTGCAGAGTTTGGTAAGATAGGCATTTTAAATAGCTCAGTTTGGTTGGGGAAGAACATAAGAGCGTGCGAACTCCTAAATCCTAATTAAGGTGGAAAGGAACTGAAGCATGATGCACTCCTGCTTTCTGCAACAATCTTACCAAACACTTCAAGGACATGCATTTAAATTTTTAATTCATTTTTTAATGAGGAACATAAAATTAAAGTTATATATCATTCATCTATATCAGATCTGAAATTATACACTAAGTGTATATGTTGAAAGTTTTAATCTTCAGGCATACCTAACAGAATATGAAATTAAAACATGTCCACACTCGGAATGCACGATATAACAACAAATATGATCACTCCTACAAATCCAATAATTTACATAGCAAGGTCTATCCTTTTCTATTCAAATAAATACCAGAGTCCCCAATGCAGGACCACTAGAGACTATCAGGGCTTAAAATGAAGGTAAGTGCCTGTAAAGCCTGAAACTATAAACCTCCCAGTTTCAATACACATTGGCAAACCCTTTCTGTTATATTATCAATCAGCTACATCTTACACTGGTTAGATACTACATATACAGTTTAAAACAGGGTTAGGAAAATTTATCTAAAGCTGGGGATAGCATGCCTTGCTGTTCATCAAATGCTATTGACATGAAGGTATCATCATCCAAAAGTGAGTCAATATCAATAAGTTCTTCATCACCATCAGCCGGCTCTTCAGGATTGTCTACCACATCACTTGACTGAAAAAGCAAAAAGCAGAAGAGAAAAGGCAGAGGAAGATGTAGAGAAAAAAGCAGTTAGCATTCCATGAAGTTTTTACAAGTCAGAGTAACGACTAAAGATAGCAAAGAAATTGAAGGATTTTGTGGGGGCTTAAGGAGAAATTAGACCAAGTCCGACAATCTTATATACATCCATGACATTATAAATCAATTCAAAACTTTAAGAAAACAGATTATGAACCTAATCTATAACAACCATAACATTATACATAAATTCAAAACTTTAAGAAAATAGATTATGAACTTAATCTTTGTATATAGCTTACTTTATCCTCATGTTGCTTTCCAATATCATATAACCTTGTGAATTTCCAACACAAGTATTACACTCCTAAATAACATATATAGGCGGATATACCTCAGATTCACGGAACTTCTCTGCTACTGTAAGTAATCTTCGGTATTGAGCACGGCCATCTGGATGATGAAACATGGATACCACCCTATTAAGTGCTTTTTGTGTCCTCTGCTCACTTTGCTTCCTTCCTTCCTGCAGAAAATCATACTCGTTTTCCTTTGTGGACAGGGATTGTGGATTGGAATCCATGGCCAGTGCATCTCGACGGAACCCCCGCAGACCACTTCCTCTACGTCTCCAGCGCAAAATGACCTTTTCCAGAATTCCTACTGACCATACGAATGTTTTATATTGTTTCCTCACCTGGTGTCCCCTCACATGGGCCTTTAAGCAAAAAGAGAGATGGTTTCAGCTTTTAAGTTCACGAAAAAAATTCAAGCATGCAGTTAATACTTACTTTCCTGAATATATGAATGATCTTATTCTGTGAAATAAAGAAAAATGCAATAGCAGAGGCAAACCTGGATTTTAACAATTCGTTGCCTGATTATCAAGAATTCTTTTCTTTTTTTCCATCCCCGATACTTTTTTTGAATTTGAGTGGCAGCAGCATGAGCTAATCCACCTGAATGTAAAGGTTTACGTGCCTTAGCCGCAACAACTGACAGAGCATGTTCATCTGATACATCAAATTCATCATCCGCCAACTGTTTCTGCTGGAATGACTTCATTCTGAACATTTGATATATACGATTGGCAGCTTGTGTAGCATTACGGACAGCTGTGAGTGAATCCTTTAGTGACAATTCATCTGGCACATCACCGTGATTCAGAGGGGTAGCCGTCCGCTCTGAACTAGATAGCACAACTGACGTCCCTGAAGCTTCTGGTGTTTCGTCATCCTTTGGATCTTTCACAGTAAGGGATGAAAGGTAGCTCGTCAAAGATGACTCCGCCAGAAAACCAGAAATTCCTTTGTGTCCATTGGCGGAAGCAAGGTCAGCTGGAGTTCTAGACAAAGGACATTCAGGAGTTGGATCTGTCAATGCTCCTGAAGCAGCACCCAACGCTACGAGGACAGCAACTGTCTCTTCTCTGTTTTACATGGTTTTGAGAATCAAGAGAGCATCCTGATTAGCAATCTCAAAAAACAATACCAAAAAAACTGCTACTGAACAATCTACTTTAGACAGAGAGAAAAAAAAACAAAACGTACTTGGTTTGTTTGCTTTTTTTTTTATAAAGTATATGCATTGAGTAAGGCAATATGTATCTTCACGCTTTCAGACAACAAAATCTGATGTTTCATCAGTTAGACATAATTGACAAATCATAGGGTGTGTTTTCTGTCAAATCTTACAAAAGATGAAGAAAAAAAAATCTTTCAGTTGCATTCATAGCATGGCTTCTCATTTCAACAAAAAACAAAACAAAAAGAAAATATTGTGGAATTTTAAATTGTTTGATCTTAAAAAGACAAAAAGAATCAAGGTTATAGGCCCAGAGGACAACTAATTGCCAAGTACAGCTTCAATGATATCCATATCAAAACAACATATTTGAGAATCAAGAGAGGTTCTTGCCTGCCAAAGAACGCAGCCCAGTGAAGAGCAGTCCAACCATTTGCATCTCGAAAGTTGATGTTCACACCAGCAGCAAGAGTTGGTTTTATGGCCCAATCATAACCAAGTGCTGCTGCTAAATGCAGCACACCTTGCCCATCATCATCCAATACACTAGCTCTTTTCCCACTTTCAATCACTTTATGAAGGAGCCATGAATACAACTTCTCTTTTATCAGCTTCTGAATCATCTTCTTTTGAGCATCAACTTGGGACAAATCTTTACATGAGATTGGTTCTGTCATTTGATAATTTTCATCTTCCTCCTTCAATAACATGATTTTACTAACCAATTTCTTCTTTTCTCTATCACTATCAAAAAGATGGTCTTGAGGGTTGGATGATCTGAGTAACATTAACCTCTCAAGACGCAAATGAAGATGAGCTGCAGGGGCATCACCACCATATACATCTGTGATATCTAAATGCTTAGCAGAACCTACTCGAAAATCAAAGTCTCGCACTTCACTACAAGCTAACCTGTTGGAACAGGTAACATAGAAAGGAACTCTGGCAACATCATGAACAGGAGAATAGCAACAAAGAATCCCATCTGCCAAAATCTCTGCTGGAACTTCAATTTCTCCAAACATACAAGACCACTTACATCTCATTACATCTTGTGGGCTCTTCAAAAATGTTCCAATAACATGGACCTGTTTCATAGTGAAAAAAAAAAGCGTCACAAATCCATTATTTATTCACCAAAGTGGTAGTTTCAGAATTTGAAGAGACGTGAGCAAAATAAAATGATGACGATGATCAATGTGTGAGAGAGAGGAAAAGAAATTAACATAAGCCACGGTTGGGATAGTTCAACAAAGTCAGAGATCCAAGAATCAGTGATGCCTTTCCAAGTTAGATCGTCAATCACGCACGCCAGGTCAGCATATGTTGCTTTTTTGGATACATTGGAGAGAAGGTTAGCGTACTCTATAACATTAAAATATGCAAATAAAAATGTAAGATGCAAAGTTCTTATTCAAATGGTGAATCTGACCAGTTAAAGCCCAAGGATTCACTTGTCAATGGATCTATTAAATCTATCAATCAAGCCTATTTATATATCCGTTCTGTTTTCTATACTCTACCACAAGTCCACAATTTCCTGTTGTTCTCCAACTCTAACAGCTCCTTCCCTAATTTCCCTTCTCCCTCCAGCACTCCACTACCACTGATTCAGCTAAAGTAAAAATATGACAGCTGCCACTACAAACCCACTTGACAGTAGTAATATTTTTCTACATTGTCCCGGGCCCAATCCCAATTTTGAGGTTCATTACCAAGCATACCAATTGATCAAGCACTACATCGATCAACCATATTTAAGTACTTGTCCCTCAACCAAACAAATACATCTCCTTATAACTGGCTCAACCATATTTCAAGTTCTCTTTGATGACCGACCTCTCCACTTCAAAACGATATCATTCTTACGAAACACTGAGTGGTTCTTTTTAATATGGTGATCACAAAAGCAGTAGCATAAATAAATACCGTGGCATTAAAGCAGTAGCATAAATAAATACCATGGCAAGCATTTGATGATTTTTAACAACAAACAGACAAGATACCTCTGTTTCAGAGTCTGTATAACCCCACTTAGGTGCAAAATCAACAATGCTGAAAAGCTGGTCTTGAGACAGAGAAGGGCTCAATGATGAGTCATCAACTACATTCCCACATTCATCAGCACTCCATGAAATAGTAGATGAGGGCCTCATATTCAAATCATCAACCTCCTCAAGTTCTTTAGCGATCCAGCGAGAGAAGCTGTCAACTTTCTTCAAGCCCTCTTCTCCATCTAGGAATGTTTGCTTGAGAATGAAACTATACTTGTTATTTCCTTCCACGGAAATGTTATTCTCAGAATTGAATGGGGCTACATGCTGTTGCTCATCTGCAAGCTGCACTTGAAGGTTGTTTTGCATAAGTTGCTCATTTTGTTGAACAGGTCCGTCAAAAAATATCTCCAGTGCATTTGGAATATTCCCATCAGCTGTTTTTTGCTCATATAAGCTGGTACTTAGGTCATACCCCAAATCAGAATCTAAAGTTGGGTTCATGTAACCCTGCAGCAAGAACAAGGAATTGGTTTTTTTCAAAAGAATGTGTTTGAAACATTCAAAGCATGGAAACATCCTATACTATAAAAAACAAGATGTATAAACATCCACAAAGGAATAAGTGAGAAGCAATTAAAAAAACTCAGATTCAGTACCAAACAGCAATCATATTATCTAAGGATTTTAACATTTTCCCAAACCAACCCTCAGAAGATACATGGATTAGCTGGAAAACTAAAACCAGAACTAAGGTGGCAAGGAAATTATTAAATATGTAAGCGCAAATCTTTGCATTTCATAGATAAATATGTCATTAGATATCTCATTTTGAATATCAAGAGTAGATTTTTACATATTAAATATTTCACTTTTTAAAAATTGATGTTTTGGAACTAAAGCAATGTTAAATAGAAAATGTCAATGTAGCTATCAACAAATTAGAGTCCTAAAGATTTTTGGGATCAATAAAATTGTGCCCAACTCCACCCCAAAAGGGGAGGAGGATTGCCCAAGCCTTAAAAGGCTTACTAGGCTCTGGCTCCTAATCAATGTGGGATATTAAAACAGATCCTTGAGCTCAAGAATGGATGTTGGTATGGGATATTAAGTCACTTAGCACACCCTCTCATGCCCATGACATTTAACTCACTTAGTACACCCTTTCATGCCCAAGAATAGATATAGCTATCTACAACAGGAAGTGTTTAGGATAGGTTTTAAGTGGTTCATACAGAAGGAGGAACAACATTGTAAACACAAACCTTAAAACATTATGGGCCTTTTCTTGTATATTGCTCCTAATTAACGTAGGAATTTGACACGCTTCAACGCGCCCACTCACACCTAAGAGTGGACACCTGGCGCATGAAGTTTACAGGATTGGACTCTACAAGTGGCACACAAGAATCGACACCAGGAGAAGCCCAACATCAAACAAAGAGCCCGAAACATTTGTTGATTCATGAATTTTACAGGATTAGAAATCTGTGGTTTGCCCCCAGGGTCAGATACCTGTGACAACCTCAATATCAAACTAAGAGCCTGAACATCTGATGCATGAAGTTTACAGAATTAGACATCCGCAGATGGCTCATAGGCTCTAATACCATTATAAAACGGAGCCAACTCCACCAAAAAGGCACCTTCAAAGGAGGAAGATTACCCAAACCTTATAAGACTTATTAGGCTCTTTAACTCCTAGCCAATATGAAATATTAACATCCTTAACAAGAATAATTTTGGAAGGTATTTGAACAATATAAATTTAGTTCTGTTCACAATGTTACAATATGCACAATCATCATTCTCCGTGAAAATTTCTGCACCTTAAAGATGAAAATTACATGAATTCAGCCATAGTTCTCAAATAAACTTCCCCTCATTGTAAATACACAATCAAGATATCAGAAGTGATGTTTTTCATTAGAACTTCGCTAGACAACAGGAGGAAAGCTCCTTTAACGATAATACAGAATGTAAACAAGAATACAATGATGAATGCTGCACAATCTCAGATACTAAGTTTTCTCTATTCGATTACCAACTACAATCATAGGAAGGCTCAGTAAATCAGAGAATATTGAAACAGTAACACACCTGCCAGTTAGATTGGAGAGGTAGAGAACCATCAAACCTATCTCTGGTAGCACTTCCAGGAAATAAAACCTCACCCGTGATCATATTACCTCCAATCCCTATATTGCCAGCTTGGCTGGCACTTTCTGCTGATACAGGAGAAGCTAAATTACCATATCCTGTAGTACACTGTTGCAAGATCTCCTCCCAGGATGTCAGACTTTGGGAGTCAATATTATGATTAGCATTATCATTATTAACCAATCTATCTCCGTGAAGAACTGAGATGGGAGCCACACCAGAATTTGAAGACTGAACTTCGCGATTTTCTGATGGAAAGGTGAAAAGGTTAAAAAATCAAATTTGAATTTCAATCATGCATGATATTTACATGAAGAAAAACAGAAATGGGTCATATACAACAGGAAAGGAATACTAGAAACAAAAGCACCGCCTACCTGAACCAGGATATGGAAGATGAGAACTCCATAGGCCACCATTTATTTTGCCAACCATCGAACTACTCTGCATTTGGGGTGACTCAGGAAAGTAATATCTGGAATTCACCTGGTGACTATCAGCTGCAACAAATAATACACAACTTACTGTCAAGCCAAATCACAGTTATTATCCACCTTCACAACAACATCCATGTTTCCCCATCGTATAACAGGAGATTGAAAAGGGCCAAGAGAAAGGAAGTATGTCACCTGAATCATTATCTTCACATGATGATGAAAGAGTGCTTGTTGGACTGGTAGAATCTGTTTTTCCTGAGGGTTCTTTAATGTGATTTGTGGCAGAGCTGTTTGAAGGGCTGTTACTTGTTCTGCTACCCTGAGGACATATATATCAAAATCTGAGTATAAAATAATTACATCTGAAGAAATTACATACTATCTTAAAACTATGTGAACATAGACTTTCTTTATAAGCAAAAATGAATATCTGAAGCTGAACATGAATATGAACTACAATTGTCACGTTCAAAGTTTATAACTAGGCTAGAAATCCAAAGAATCTTACAGATAACCTCAGAAGGAGCAACGAGCGCTTCTATAGGGAAAAAAAATAAACAGAATACTCTGATGCTAAGAAATCTTCATACATAACCAAAAGCTGCAATGTCTGCATTTCTCTGTCAGTGATTATTATTAAGTGCACAAGTAATTTGGAACACCTCTGCCCCAACATCCCAACATCCAATAAAATAATGTAAATACAAAGAGCACACAAAACATAGATTTAATCCCATGATGAGGAAACAAGCACGAGAGATTTAAATATGTATATGATCAATACTCAGAAAATCAAGAATTCCCACTGAGATGAATGATGATTTGAACCACCTCATCATCATTCACTATTGATTTTTGGATCAACTCAGCCATCTAAAATTAGTACATTTGATACTTGTTCTCATATCGCTACAAGTCAAATACTGCTTTAAGGATCCAAAAGCAACAACCAAACCAAACTGCACCAAGTTTCACCCATGTTTAAAATCCACTAAAACAATATCATTTTAAAAACTTTTATAGCCAGTGATACGCAAGAGTATATACACTATTTGGTTATATATTCCATGAAAATATTGAAACTTCAAAAGAACTACAACAAAGCATACAATACAGAATATGGAAATTGATTAATACCTTTATTTCCAGGTAGTGGACAAAAACTATATGCATCAACTCCCTGCAGCATGGAGCATGATTGTATAAGAATACAGCGAAGTGAAAGGGCAACGATTAAAAGCTATAGGAACAATAACAGCACATGCTAAACTAAAAGATAAAAGATCACAGCTTGAATTTTAATTTGACAATTAAAGAAACATCAAGTAAAAATAGAACATAAACCTACTGAAATTGAGGGGATGCAAGGAACTCTCCCTTATCTTGAGAAAGGAAAATTAGAATTAGAATAAAGTACATGAGGGAAAGATATGCAGAGAGAGAGAGAGCAACCACCTATATATTCATTCTGCAATTCCCCAGAATGTTCCTTCTCTAAGCTTGTATTTAGAGCATTAGGGGGGAAAATAAAAATGGGAACAAATTGAATATATTCTTATTCCTTCACAACAGACATTTTACACCTAAAATCCATATAGCTCAAGGACTACAAGTATTCATGTTCAGTTTAAACTACACAAGTGACTGGAATTATGATCTCTCATTCTTGATCAGTTACATTATTCCAAAGTTCCATGCAAAACTTTGCCTTTTGATGATTATTATGGAGTCAAGAAGATTATGTGCTGAGACACAAATGTTTATAATAGCCAATGGTGATTTCTTATCCTCTTTGAAATATTGGAAAGAAATGTTAAAAATACACAATAGGGCCATCAGCACAAAGGTTCCATTTTATTTGTATGGATGATTGTTATTTAGTGATGCAAGGGGTGAAATTATAAGGCACTTGAGAAAAACCAAGGTCAAATTCAGAAGTAGAGCTGCCAAAAGGAGGAAAGGGAGTTCTAGGCACTAAACCATTGAGTCGCAAGTGAGACAGAGAACGATATCAGGGGAACATAGTTACTGGATCAGGAAATCGTTCAGCCAAAGGTACAACTGAAGTACATATGAGGTGATGTAAAGTTTACAAAACATACATTTATGATAGTCAACTTATAAAATTTTTAAGAGCAACTGTGAGAAATTTTAGATCACAAGCTAAAAGATTCCCACTTACAGTAAGTATGCGGTTGGTAAATGGAGCAATGCAATGCGGCTTAGACAAATGTTGAAATATGCACACAAAAGTATGTTTAAGAGAAAGAACTATCCTAACAACCCCACTCACACCAAATGGTACTGGATCAGATTGGGAATATATACTTCAAAATAACAACTATTATGACAATTAATCTTATGACGATGCAGGAGCCCCCATTCCAAAGTCCAAGAATCTTATGTAGTTTAGTCCCATTAGTGAGTTGTTTTCTTGTTTAGTTTAGACTTTAATATGTGTTTCCGATTATGATTAATTCTGCACAAGTCCAGTAGCACATAGCAGCAAGATTTTTCTTTAGAGGCATTGAACTTTCTTTCCTATTTCAGTAGTATTTCTGATAAGACTAGTATGAATAAGGTTTTCGCTAGAGAAATATAACTACCTATGTATTTTGAATGTTTTTTGAGATGGATTTTGTTATAAAAAATTTTCCAGGAACAATCAACTCTATTCTAGCCTTATGTTCTCCTAAACCTTCTCTGCATCACGTGGCAGCAACACTAAAAGTTCAATGTAGCCCTATATCCCTGCAAAGATTTTTTGCTTCAAAACTATGGTTGATCATGATAAAAATTAAGAAATAGGCAACCAGGCCACAAAAGGTGTTTGAAAATTTGAGACTCAGTGATTGAAGAATTGAACCAGGCAGTGCAAGCCTTCAGTTTTAGTAACTCGTGCTGACCTTATGGAGAATCTGGAAAGTGACAAAAAGCCCCTTGAGATCTCAAGCTTGAACATGTACTAGAGGAGGAAAACCCTTTTTGTTAAACTAGAAATTTGGTTGAGCGACACAAAATGGAATTAAAGAGCAATTATTCCCCATCCTTTTCTTAAATGTTTACAATAATCAAAATGGAAAATAACAAGAGGTCTATTATCTATCCTCTTAAAGAACACAAAAAAATTGGTGACTCAAGTGTTGCATCTAGCAACATCGATAAAATCAGTGAATCTTTATCTGTTGGAAGTTTTGAAGTTAAAAGCAACAAAGTGTCATGTATTCCTTAGTAAGCAAGCTAAAAAAAAGAATCCAATTTAAGGGACTAGCTCAATATTGAACCAACCAATATTGTTTCTTTGGCAAAGGCGATGCTCAAAATATAGATTTCGGCAATGCTTAAAATATAGATTTCTATACTATCTCACCCTAGTTGTTTATAATACTTCTTTGTTCCAGCCACAACTGATCTTATTCTAGCCCTAATTTGTTGAATCTTGTTACCCTAAACATTTCTATAAATCACCAAAGAGATAAAACAAAACTAGAAATGAGTGCATAGAAACAAGAATAAGAAATTGCATACATATACTTTTGGTCCAAGTAGGAGGCACACTTCTAAAAGGGGGAAAAAACTATGTAGATGTTGAAGAATAACCTTTTAGATCATTCATTTAATTCCTTCTTAGCTATGACAATTTCCCATTCCCACATTGTCGACATATGTGCCAATTCTCCTCACTATATTGAAATCAAATATGATTTTTATGTTTTTGGTACTAGATAAATAAAATTTTGAGGGATTAATTCTAAATTAATTTCCTTCCTAAGTTGGTATGACTATTATCTTTCAGGCGTGCATGGATCCAACCCTTCTTGTACAAGAATCTATTCATGTAGATAAACAATAATAGAATCTGCAATTCTTTAATATTTTTCATTGACTAAGATATTTAACAGCGAAGCATTGCGTACAAGCTGCTCTAACCCCTACCTTTCCAATCGGCAATGATTGTCTTTCATTGGCATTGTCCAAGTCATGTAATAACATAAGCAGAGGCTCACTCGGTGAGCTACATTGTTATTCAATTATAGATATCTTTTTAGTAAAGTGACAAAACACTGTTCCTTAACAATGAACATAAAAATCGTTTAACAAGTACAATTTGAAAAGAAAACAGGACTTGAGAATACTTAAGATTCGTCTTCTTCTTCTATCTCTTAGCTTTTCTAGGTATCTGACACCTAGGTTATGTTTGGTTATACGTAAAGTTTTTTAAGAAATGAAATAGTTTATAATAGAATAGAATATAAATGGATATAATATTAGAAAATTGTTGTTTGGGAGAGATGGAAAGGTTCATAATGCAATAAAGTGGAATGTTATTTGGAAGAAAGGTTTATAATGCAATATAGTGAAAAGTTGTTTATCATCTTACATTCCATCCTAAACTCTCCAAATCAAAATTTTCTCATTTTTACTGTTTAAGATAGAATGGGACGTAATATAAAATCCTGCTTTTCCATCCCATTTCATTATATTCCATTATAAACCTTACTCTCAAAGGAATAATATTACATTCCATTCCATTTCATTCCATTAACCTCCAACTAAACATAGCCCTCATATTGAAGACCTTTCGGAAAACTATGTGCAGAAGCATGTCATGTATAAGAAAATTGGACAATGCCCCAAAGAAACTAATTTTAAGATATGATCGTAGAATTGGAAAAATACAGTAAGAGGACACTTGGAAGTCTATTAGCAAATTGTACAAATTAAATGTACCATGAATGCTCATTTAAACTCAAGGAATAATAATCACCAACAGCCGAAACCAGCAGCCTATAAATCATTAAAAATAGAAATCAGGTCCTACTTACTCTTCAAGCATCCAATAGCTGCGTCTTTGAAAACTTTCATTCTCCTCTCCATGGGCATAATAACAGTGTAGTACATCAACACTCCCAACCTGAATTGTTCGAAGAATGTAATCTTTTCGAATGTTATGAACCATTTTATTTTGTACACATGTAAAGGCAGCATCTTGTAAAATAGATTATAAAGAAAATTGCAATTTCTACATCCATTTATCATATGCTGACTCCAAAAAACACGTCATCACTGTGTAGTCTTACCTTCAGCTTTTCATGGGCTTCCTTCACAGTCTTTCCATCCTTTTTCTTCCTCCAGTTATGCCCATCCTTTCTAAAGTATCTTAAGACCTTCCGATCAAAGAGAAAGAGAGAACCACCTAGCAGTACATGCAACAATGTGAAGCATGAATTCATTAACTAAATACCTACAGTTGAGAAAATGAAGCAAAGTATGAAATAGAATATCTCACCCCACCCCCAAATGTCTGCATACACATAAATATTGAGAACATGATAGACAGGGAGAGAACTAAGCAAGTATCACACATGGTTACATGCATTATCATAAGAAGCCCACAGCTAGCTCAATTTGCTCTTCTTTCTATCTAATTGTTTATTCAATGTATGGAGAGAACTCACTCTCTTTTAAATTATTAAGCTAAGAGTAGATTCAAAAATCAAGCATCAAATGAAGACCAAGGGATACCATATAGAGCCTTAAAATCTAAAATAACTATCATGTAATATCCAAATAATATCCATCTTGAAATTGTATGAATCAATTCCTTTAACAAAAGACATAAAACTTTATTGGAATCAGTAAGAAATTAATTTCATAATAAGAACCCTTTAAAAGACTGCAGCTAAATAACACTGTGAACATGCCACAAAAACCATCTTACTCCAAAAGCTACTGGAACCCTTTTAAGTCTTAACACATCATTACTATTCACTCGTCCAAAAATCAAAGACAACAAAAGGGCCCCTTAGAAGGTGCTTAATCCTCCAAAAGGATGACTGGTTAAAAAGAACTCTTTCCAATATCAGAATATTGGTTGGCACAACAAAACTGCCAAAGTTTCAATTTGATGTTACCAAAGGATAATGCTATTTTAAGTTGATTCATGACCAGATAACAGACTAATTAGTAACTATCAAATATAGAAAATGGAATAAAATGGCAAAGGATTGTAAGTAGAGCTCAAATCAAAATTAATTATAGGTACAATATTTCACCAAAAAGACCTCAATACATATAACAGTCGTATGCCCACAACATGGCAGGAAACTAGCACCAATATCATATTAGACTTCAAACCTGATAAAAGTTATATGCTAGTATCCTCTTTGAAAAGCAAAAAAGTCAGCTTAACATCTGACTCCACATTGATGAAAACAAGGCTATGCTTAAGACAAACTTCGAAGCAACAACAGGAATATAGAAACCCCTGTTGATTAGAGAGCCAGTCCAAGAAGCAAAACAAGTTTGCCTGGCATGAGAACTGCTTCATTCATGCTCTTTTACCTTAAATACTAATGAGATGTGAACAGGAACAATATAGACAAGTAATAAGTAACCCTATGTATTTGATTCAGATGCTAAGCACAAGTTTCTCATATTGAATTTGATACAAGTATCAGCAACATACTTGGTGGTCTATTCGGAGGCTCTGACGAAATATGAAATTTCGGATAATTGCGCAGGATTTCACAAATCTCAGCAGGCCGCAGCCATCGATGTTGTGCTTCTATAAATAACTGATCAATATCTGTACAGGAAGAGCTAGACAATTAATGAAAACTTCTAATAATACACACAAAAAATGCTATAACAAGAATAACAAGTGTTATGGATGACCCAAAACACTTGTTGCACATGATCTCAGGTTATGAAGAAGAAATTCAAAGTATGACTCATCTTTTCCCGTAAGAAGGACTGAATTTTAGAAATACACCCTGCTTGGAATCCAATGATAATTATGTCTATTGCCATACTTGACCAACGACTGATCCCATCACAGAGTTCCTCAAATTTTCTTTTTCCCATTCATTTGAACATTTACTACATATAAAATTAATTTCCACAACACCCCTTCTTATCAGCAATGGTTCATCAAGTAGACAGGTTCACAATCTTTTCATTATGAGATAACAAATCAGGAAAACCTCAGCTAAATCCAATCAAAAGAAGCTAGCAAACTGACTGAGCTTCAAGTCAACTGATTAGTTTAGTTAACGCAACCCTAAGCACAGATATAGACAACAACCGTGTACTAATTCATTTTCCCAGCGAAAAGCCGCAGAAGCCCAGTTTCCCAGCTAATAAAATTAGCACTAAATTAAACAGCTCGCTGAAGTGAACTTAACATAAAGTAACCAACTGAAATTCTCGCAAAAAAAACAACATCAAACTTCGCAAACAAATGGATCTAAACAACAGGACCTAATAAGAACGCGTAACAAGTGAAAAACAAAAAGAATTTAAAAAGGTCTAACCCAAACGGGGACTGAGTCCGTATGATCCCCGATCCGCCATGAAACGAGAGGGAAAGAAGGAGATCAGAGGTTGACCCAGATACACCAAAGCTTGTATAAGCGTGACTTGTGGTAAAAGAAGGGAATTTTTCGAATGGGTTTTGAAATTGGGAAGGGATATTTTCGAATGGGTTTTGAAATTGGGGATGGGACTATTAGATATTGGACGGATTGTGCTGTGATTTGTGAATTTATCAAACCTAAGTATACTTTCTGGGGGAGGTGTGAAAAGGGAAGCTGAAGAGAAAGATCAGGTCTTGATGGAGTAGTAGCGGGGACAGCGAGACCATGCTGTCCAATTAACTTGGGACATGTGGCAGAACAGAAAGAACATAGTTACTTGTCTTTTTTTCCACAATTTATTTTTTTTTATATTTTCCTCTTTTAGATTCAGCCACCTTCGATGAAACTGCTAAAATATTATGACAACTAAGCTTATGTTTGACTATGCTTATGTAGGTGATCTTTTGTCACTGAAGCTTGATTGAGATCTTTTACGAGAAGAACATTTTTAAAGAACCAATTTGATTATTTAGCTATTATTTTTTTAAAAAAATTAATGTTGTTTTATACAATAAATTGTTTGTAATATAAAAATTAAAAAAAATTAATTTTAACTATATTTTATTTTATAAAAAAATTATTTATAAATATATAAATATTGTTTAAAATATATTAAACAATATACAAAACACAGTATATTAATTGTTATATAATTTTAAATCATATGAAACATAAATAAAAACGCATTTAACTAAATTTTTTATATGAATTATAACATGAATAAACTTAATATCAAAAATAAATATTAAAACATATAAAAAGGTCAAATAATATTATATAAATTTCAAAATAAATATTTAAGTTGAGTAAATAGTTAAATACATAATAAACGTAAAGATAGATTTGTAAGTATTATGAAAATTATGTGTAAATCATAAGATAAAAAGGAATTAAAAATTTTGAAAAATATATCCGAAAAAGTCATTCGAGAAGTTTCAAATTTGTTATTTTTAAAAAATTGTATTTTGACTGTCAAAAAGTTATATCTATTAAAAAATATTTTTTATTTTATAGCTAAATGTTTATTTTTCTTTAAAAAGGCTTTTTGTGGTAAAGAAAATTTCTTATTGAACTCTTAAAAGCTTATCCAACCGGACACTAAATTTCCTTAATTTGCCATAAGGTTGGAAAAGCCAAGTAAATAGGTGTCTTGTTCCCTTTTTTGTCATTGTAGCTTTTGCTCAAAAATATGATAAAATTAATTGTTTTTAAATAGCTGGTGAGGTTTAAGAGGACTCTCTAAGTAGTTCATGTTATGAATTATTTAGCTTAGTTATGATAAATCAATTTTGTTTAATTCTATTCAGTTTAATCTAATTTGAAATTTTTTGATAAATTTTAATTTAATTATACGCATTTTAAACTAGAATTTAACAAAAATTTTAAACTTTATTACTTAAAATTAACAAAATAAAATTAAGTGATATTAAATTAAGTTTGAATCATACATAAAAATTAGATAATTTTTGAACTGATTTAACTCATCACTAATAATTTAGATTTAAAAATAAATATTTTTAATTATTCTATATAACTTAAATTTTAAATGTATCACTTGTTAAATAATTTAATTAAAATATATTGTCCTTAAGTTATTTCTTATTTAAGGGTTTAGTAATACAATAGCTATAAATTCATTAAAAACAATTTTATATATAAGTTCAATCCAATCTGGAGTTCGTTTGAATATAATTATATTTTATTCTATTTTGTAAAATTTAAAATGATATTATTTAATATGAAATTTTAGATTTTAAAATAAACAATTTAAAATTTAAAATTTAAAAACTAAATCTAACTCAAAACCATATTAACTGCAGCCGAATTGAGCTGATTTTGTCAACACCTATTCCAATTACTACGTCCTTGACGCAATGATTCATGTTAACATGGGATAACGAACACGCGTTATCTTGATAAAGGGTCTCAATCAATCTTTTAACTATCGAGTCGACGGTCGAATCAGATAAACAACTAATTCAAGGTCAATAGTTAGATTGAAATTTAACAGTAATTGAACTGATAATTTAAATTTTTATTTTATATATTATATATATAAATAATTTTAAATATATTATTTAATTATTTATCTAATTATAAATTTAACTTAAATCTTTAAACTTTAAAATATACAAAAAAAATTTAAGTTCACCAACATAATACAAAATAAGATAATTAAACTTACTAGTCATATTTTATCAAAAAGATTTAAAAAAAGAACACTAATCATAATATTCGTTTAAGTTAAAATTATCAAAATCAAAATATTTTAAATAAACCGGTCGATTCTTTTTTCACCGATTCAGTAGTTTTTATCGGTTTGATTGTAAAATAAACAGGTCAATTACTTATTAAAAAATATGAATTAAACCGAGTCATTTTATATTCCAAATCATCGATTCTTCAATTCGATCTCAATCACTTACAAAAAAAATACGAATTAAATTGAACCATTTTATGTTTAGAGTTACCGATTCTCTTATTCGGTCTCATTTTCAAAAGTCTAGATTAGTCACTAACCACTACCTCATAATAACAATATAATATTCCTCAAATTGCGGTAAAAATGTTTAACACGCCCAAATTATTACAAAAGCCACACGTGTACAAAGTCATGCAATGATTGAGTGAAAAGACTAAAGTTTGCTCTCCGCGTCAAACCCAAACAAGTGTACCTTTTTTTTTTTCTAATAGCTCAACTTATTATTAGAAAAGAAGTTAACTCTAAAGTCTTATGCTTAATTGAGGTTATTAATCTGCTCTCTGCTCCTGTCAAGGTACTGATTGAGTTTTCTGTTTTGATGACAGGTATACACCAGCTGTTATAATGAGAGTAGGGATGATAATTGTACCCGAACTTAATGAGTATCCGATAAAATTACCTGAACGAAGGCGAATATGGGGAGCAAATTTTTACCCGTGAGGCGGATATAAGGGGTTAGCAAAAATATCCGTCGAGTATCAGGGCGGGTATGGAGATACCACCCCCATACCCGTTTACCCGTTTACCCATTATATAATAATATTACAATTTTGCTATTATATATATATACATACAAACTCAGAAATTAAATAAAGATAAGCTTATTTAAATTCAGTATGTATGTATGAATGTAGCATGAAAATTTAAAAGAAAAACAAAT
>JANTPM010000001.1:27890337-27914394 GCA_025434745.1 Erythroxylum divaricatum
GGAAAGATCCACATGGGAGAAAAGGAGAGGCAGTTGTCTCCATTGTTTCTAAAAAATTTTATATAAAAAATTATTATTTTAAATTTTGATCTCATAAAAAAATAAAAATTTGCCTCAATAAAAAAGAAAATCTAAATCCATCCTGTCCCTAACACCAATTCGTAACTTTTGAGTTACAAAGGAATAAACTTGCCTTTTTTTAAAGATTATTTAAAGTATTTATCTTTAATTAAGGATTAAATTTATTTTTATTACTTTTAATAATTTAAATCTTAATTAAAATTATAATAACTAAAATCAAAGTATACCAATTGATTCGTCTCTAAAACCAATGAACGTGATGAGTTTTAGAAGATAAGATAAAGATTCTTTATTCTTTTTAAGTTTAGCATATACAAAAGCCCTTTAATTCATCGTCTCCATCACCACAACAGGATCATCACCATACAGTGTTTTAGGAAAAGCAAAGTTTAGTTGAGTAAGTGGCCTCAGTGGGGCACACCAATGAACACTCAAGACCTGAAAAAGGACAGTCTTATCAGACGGTGGTGGGCTTCATGCTGTCGGGTCTAGACTCTAGACTAGTGCGATTGTGGAATACCTGCCGTTGATATCCAGAGGAAAGATTTGGTGAAGCTATGTTGTTCCAAATATCCTTGGAGAGGGCCGAGATTTTGACACGTTCCCAACATGGAGATTTTTAGTAGGATTGGATATTCAGACAAGGTCTCCAAGAATGTGGGACCTATGTCAAAAATCATCATGTAAGGGCATGTTTGGGAACAATCAAACAATCATTCTCGGTGTGCCGTGCACAACATCATTCTCTTCCAGGCATCAATTGTATTATTGGTGCCTAACCAGAAACCCCTTTTTTCTCTGCCTCACGTCCCTTCTGGCATGGACTGCTTCAAATTTGGTAATGGATACTCCCTCTCTTAGAAAGATCCCAGACGCCTTTAAATTATCCTCTTAAATTAATCTTCGCTTGCACTGAATCAACCCGTAAAGGATAAAGTACTGATCAAATAGATTTTTCCATTCTTAAGACTCGAACTCGAGACCTCTTAAGGGATGAGAGTGTTGAACCACTCGCACCAACCTATTTGATAATGAATACTCTTTTAATCAACCACTTCCTGTAATGAGGCATCAGGAGTGATTCCAATGCCGTTGTAAAGGATGGAAATGATGTGTGTCTAGTTCCTTTCTTTCTTCACACAACAATAAAGAACCGATGGACAACCAGAAAGCTCTTGGATTAATTGTGTTAGCCTGCAATCTTCATTAGTAACAATGTAAACCAGAAAAACAAGTTTTAACAATACTTGGCTTCTTCATCTGATCTCTGTCACTCCTTGTGAAAGACAAATTTACCAATAATGCAGATGTTTGAAGTTGTGATATATACTGATATAGATATCAACCTCCAACCATTTTAAAAGTGAGATATGAGGGAAAAATTATGTTCCTCCTCCTCCATAATTAGATTTGAATCCATTTTCATAGTTCAGTTGGTTAATTTTCTAGTTCAACAAAATGACTGTTAACACAGGAAAAACTATTGTCATTAGTCATATTACAGGGTAACCAGACAATAGGAAATTGATGCTACTCATAAACTCAGGTATTCATGAACAGACAGGACCATCTATTAGCCAACAGCAAAATTTTAAGATTTCTGGTAGTATTACAACAATAAAATTAGCAAAAGGAATGTGAACAGATACAGGTAAGTGCAGATTTTAGTCTAAAGGTGTTTTTTTCACAATCTGAGTGAGGCTACAATGTTGTAGTCCAATTTGCAGTGCATGGTGATAAAATAAAGACTAGATGAATATAGTCTCTTGGGTCGTCTGCTCTTGGCAAACTAAAAGAAGAAGAATAGAATGTCTAACATTCAGAGAGTACTCCAAGCAGCTCCTCCCTCAAGACGAAGGAACCAGCAGGGAGGTACATGCTTAACATAATTGGAAATTTAAGCTCAATACCAGAAATCAGATGACCCCTCAAAGTTCTTACACCATACAATCCCTAAATCATTCCTTCAAGAGCCAACTATCTCCCATAAGGATGATATCTTCCCGTACCTGCGCCACCGTATCCCCCTCTACTACCAAAGAAGGAACCTCCACCGCCCACCCCATAGCCACCCCCAAGGCTGGTATCATAGCTATTGCCGTAACCAGTACCATATCCGCCATAAGTTTCACTGGGGCCACCATAACCACCCCCAAAATCATAACCTCTGCTAAAGCTTCCCCCGTAACGACTAGAATAACCCATTGAGGGTTCTCCCCTATAAGGGCCTATTCCACCATTACCATTACCATAGCCTCCATAACCACCAAATTCAACCCCAGCATATGCACCATAACCTCCAGCTCTACCTCCATAGGCACCCCCCGCTCTATAACTGCCACCAATACTACCACCACTACCAAAGCCACTAGCTCCATACCCAGAATACGAATCACTAAATCCACTGTTAAAACTAGGCCTGGAGTCATTATAGCGCTTGGAAGAGGGTGGTGGTGGGTTAGGTTTCTTTGGTTCTGCCTTTTTTATCTCAACCTAAACGATACACAAAAAAAGAGGAGTGATGTAAAAATAAAACTCAATGAGAACAAAACATGTTTTCATTCTTGCAAACTACAGAATTATTAGTCAAAACAATGGTGAAAATTGTTCGTGAAATTACCATGTCACGGGTCAATTATATATTGACTAGTCTTATCCTCCTAAAACACTTAAAGTACAATGGAATCAAACAAAGGGCACATCTTCTAATCATGAAAGGTGGACTGTCTAGTTGGTCCTCCATATATTAGAACTTCAACAATTGAGGAATCCATTTGGTTATTAATAATTATATTAGTATTAAAAATCAGTAACTCGTATTAGTTTGACCATCACCAAGCAGAGAAGATAAAAGACACATGGCCAATTCTAAATTAAAATTTAGACATCGAAAATCATTGTAAAGAGCCGTCACACAAAATGGTACCAAAAATAGACCTATGTAGGGTTCACTTCATGGAGTTGTTGCAAGAAAAAAGAAATCTCCAAGAATGAAAATGGGTTGTCGATAAATCCCAATAATAACTAATGAATATATCAGCAAGAGATTATCCTAGTCTTCGGAACCAATATAATGTCAAAGGTGAGGAATGATAACCATTGAAAAGGCAAAGATTATTAACAATCAGGAAACGAAGAACAAAATGCAGCTGTGATATACCATCTTCTCACCTGGGTTCCAGCCAACTCAAGCTTGTTGCCCTTAGCTAAAAGATCATCAACCACCACTTCGCTGTCAAAAGTAATGAATCCAAATCCACGAGAACGATTAGTTAAGTGGTCCCGCATGATTTGGTGTTCTACGACTTCTCCAAATTGCAAAAAGAATTCCTTGAATTCATCTGTTCATTGCAGTGAATACATCAAGTTGATACAATCAAACATAGGATCCTCTCACTAAAATCAAAGCCAACAAAGGTACAACTTTCTAAGTGCTACTTACCTTCTGTAACTGAAGCAGGAATTCCGCCAACAAAAATTTTTTTGGTTTTAAAATCCTTAGATCCAATAGCCCCTTTTGGTATTGTTCGTTTGATTTCAACCTAAAGAAAATGAAAACCACAACATACATCAGAAAACCACATGATTGTCAGAAAAACTTGCATATGGAACAAAGAATCAGTTGCTCAATTCATTAATGTAAAAAAAAAAAAAGAAACCCCACTTGTTTCCCATTGATGATGTGCGTTTCTTGAATGACTTGATCAACAACCGAGGCATCTGCATAGGTCACAAAGCCGAAGCCACGAGGTTGTCCTGTCTTTCTGTCTTTCATTATCACAGAGTCTGTGATTTCACCATATTTACCAAAATATTTGACGAATTGTGCTGCATAGACAGACACCAAAGAAAAAAGGAAAAAAATGAAAACCCAAAACAAACACGACCTAGAGGGTACAATTTGTAATTCTGCACAGGATGAACAAACTAACCAGTAGTAGTCTCTCTTGCTAAACCTCCTATAAATATCTTTCTGCAACATGTTGAGTAATATTAAACAAACTAATCAAACGGGTTTCCAAGAACGTAAATGGCAGTTCAGATATACCAGAAAAGAACTCAAAATACATTCACAAACAACAAAAGCTGTTTTGATCACATTTTGCTAAACTTATAGAAAGAATTTGAATTGAGCAACTACATGAATAGAACATAACTAGCACCTGGAGGTGTCTAAACTGAAAAGTGTACGAACTAATTTAACGCAAACAAAGCAGAGAAAACCGATCATAAACATTTATATAAATTACGAAAACAAAGCACTCAAATTAGACTATATCATATTCTCATCGCAGAGGAACTAAACCAACAAAAGAAAGATCCAAATTTCTGTTCTTTTCTCCTTCACAAAAATGGACAACCAAAAAATAGGAAAAGAGATAACTCCCTCATACCCAGGACTCGCTCCATCTCCAGTCAGAGAGTGAGACTTCTCCTCGTCCCCAAAATGATCATTAGACTTCAATTCGTTGGGTTCTCCGTCAAGAATGGCTTCTTTGTCTTGTGGGTCCATGAGGATTCCAGATTTTAGCGCAAATTTCACGAGGGATTTTGATTTGAGCGAGAAAGAACGGAGCTTTAGGAGAAGAAAATACTTTGGGGAAGCCAAAAGAGGAACGTATGCCCTAGATGGATCGCTATTATTTCTGGGTCCTTAAACCCTCTATTTGAGACTTTGACAATGACGTGTGTAGTCCTTCCAATCACGTGAGGTTCTGTTTGTATCCCTGCACACCAATTGAGTATATGATTAGTACATTCTCAATATTTTAAAAAATTACAAGTTAAACTGATAAATTAAAAATTTTAAATAAAATTATTTTAAAAAAATCCTTACCTTAAAATTTAAATTTTGAAGATTAACTAAAAATTATTAAATAAAAATTAATTAATTAATTTTGATTTAAAAATAAAAATATTAAATTAATCAATTTTATCAATAAAAATTATTAAAATAAATTAAACACAAAAATAAAAAAAATTAAATTAAAAATCAACCAACTTAAAATTTTTATAATTAAACTAATTGAACATTTTTTAATCATAAGTAATTTCTTTAAAAACAAAAAAATATTAGAAGTTAATTTTTTTAATTCAAGATTGATATTTTAATATTTAAAATCTAAACTTTAATTTTTGTAAGTGAGAATTATATTAGATATAATAAAATCCTTAAATTTTGATTGGGCAATTAGTAATTTATAATTTACAATTTAACATAAGGCAAAAGTTTATAGGATTAAAAAAAATAAAATTAAAAACAGTTCATTATATCAAAGAAATTAAAGAATAAAAGTCCTTGTGAAGCTTACAATAAATGTTATCAACTCTTTTTTTTTAATAAAAAGGAAACCTCCCAAACATATTACAAAATGAGTCTAAAAAAACAGATCCTTAACACATTCTCAAAAAAAAGAAGATGACACTCAAGGAGTATAAATTCAAGATAAGTGATCCTTAAATCAAAATGAGTGGCATAATTTACTAACCAATCAGTGTATTTATTGCTGTCTTGATATATATAACAATATGCAACAGTCTAATTACGAATAAACAGGTCATGGATGCCTTGAATTGAGGACATTGGATCGGTTAGCTGCTGAAGAAAGCGTATGAGTTACAGTTGTGGAGTCCACTTCTAGTTAGGATTGAGCTAAGCTAATCAAGTAGCTCGTGCCCAAAAGAAATTAGATAAGTAGGCAACTTTACTAGTGTCTAACATGTGTCAAGTGAAGGTGGCGCTTCATCCATAACATCAGGATCTGAAGACACATGTTAGACCATGGACTGACATTTGCATGTAACTAGAGGTTTTGGCAGTTCCGAGCTGATACTAGTAGAGGTAAATACTCGTCTTACCTTAGTATAAGAGTGGTGGGAGATCACAATTCACCACTTCATCTGGGTTGGTGCAGAAGTTAGCTTAGAACCATGGATGTTACAGCCATCAGAGAGAAGGATGAGGAAAGGTCCAAGGAGCGGAAGGCGGTGAAAGAAGTTAAAAGGTGTGGTAGATGAGCCGCCAAAAAGAAGCAAGCGTAAAAGAGCAGATATGGCTGAGGAAGACGAAAATGGCAATAAAATAGAGAAAACTGGGGCAGTTAAAGGGCTCCCTCACCAACAGGTTCCTCAGCCAGGAGATTTCTCCACCGAAGCTCTCGAGAATCTCTGAAAGCTTTCCTTCACTACGATTTGTTCCATTTTACTTTCTTGTTCAGGCTACCGGTTGTAAAAGCAATTCAGGTAGAGAATCTGTTTGAGAATTTCGAGAAAATGATGGTTTTTGAATTCAGGCTTCTAAGTAATTCCTTTGTATCTTCACCAAGTGCGAATACAACCCTTTGTTTAGAAGGAGGTCCTTGTGGTTACCAATCTGCAGATAAACAAGAGCATAAGTTGGAAAGCTATTGAAATCATGGGAAGAAAACGACATTAAAATGTTAGCAGAATTAGAGTCTATAAAACTTGGATGATATCTATTTAATCAGAAGGTAACTAGAACCTCTACAATTCGACCGCCATCCATTACAATGATTCTATCAGCGGCTTCAATTGTAGAAAGCCTGCAGAAGTTAGTCCAAGTTAAGGATCTGATCTCAAAATTAGTAACTTTGCACTCGTCAGTACAGACACGGAAAATACCTGTGCGCTACAACTATAACAGATCTTTTTGCGTCTTTTCCGTTCTTGAATTCTTGAAGAATCCCCTGAACATTGTAATATATAGCAGCAACTGTTATTTATCAACAAATAACTTCTCATTTGGTTTTTCAGGTGGTGATAAAACAAGCGAAACCTTGACAAAGTGCTCGCTTTCCGAGTCCAATGCACTGGTAGCCTCGTCAAGGATCAGAATTGCAGGGTATCTGAGCATAGCCCTCGCAATTGCAATTCGCTGCTTCTGTCCTACACTGAGCAAGTTGTCATGAACGACTGTCTGATAGCCATCAGGAAGAGCTCTGATGAATTCATGAGCATAGGCGCGTCTAGCGGCATTTTCTATCTCTTCCTGACAAATTTCTCGATGGCATCCATATGTGATGTTCCACTTAACATCCATGTGGAAGAGCTCCAGCTCCTGACTAAATGGGAACATTAGTGTAAGCTTATCTTAGGTACAAATATGATGAGTTATAGATTCAAACCTGTCCAACATATCCTATATTTTCTCTCAGCCATCTGACATCCAAATCTTTAAGAGGAAAACCATCAATGTAGATCTGAAATTCATAAAGTAGCTACTGTTCACTGAAATTGTCAATGGAATAATCCCAGAGAGGACTGACAATGTAGTGCAATCAGTAGGAACTCGGTGATAAACAACGTTGTTATACAAACAAAATCTGTTACTGCGTCGGTTTATGCCTGTTTCGGGTAAGGTGAAACACACACAAGAACATTCCGTATTTTATTTTGGTTATGGCATTCAGAATTTGATGAAAGTGAAAAGCCAATGCAGTTACCTGGCCGTTGGTGGGTTCATATAGGCGAAGTAAAAGATGAACTAAAGTGGTTTTTCCGCTGCCACTAGGTCCAACCTTTTCAAATGACACACAAGCTGTCATTTAAACCAGCCTCTAAAAGAGGGAGATCATAAGGTAGAATAGTCTTACGAGTGCAATCACTTCATTCGCTTGTACTGAAAGGTGCAATTTTTCTAGTATGGGAACCTATCCAAATAGAAGAGAAAAATTAAACACATTGAATTCGTTAATTTGGCATTTAGAGGAAGAAATGGACTAAGAAACTAGTTCACTCATTATGTCTAGCTCTACCAAGGAAGTCTGAACAAAGTGTAGCAGATAACGTACTGCTGGCCTTGAAGGATAGTGAAATGACACATCAACAAACTGAATTTGTCCCATTAGCCTTTGCAATTTCACTCCTGCAAACAGTTGGACGAGCCATCTAAATTATTTGAATCTAAAGAATTCTTGGCCCATTAATTCAAAGCATACAGTTACTCACTGGGTGGAATCTACCTTGAGATATGAATTGGTCACTGGGTGAGAGTTGCAGTAACTGGAAAACCTTTTCATTTGCCCCGGTAGCCTGCAACAACGATGATATATTGTCTACTATCCTCCAAGTTGCATAAATTAACCACTCACAGTACAATACGTACTTAGTGAGCTGCTCAGTAGATACACTGCCAGTCATTATAGACATTCCACCTAACAGCACTGCAAAAATCTAGATAAGGTAATATGAGGAAAAAGATATCAGACTAAAATCAGACTTTATAAAGAACACAAGCAATAGCAAAGCACCAGATTGTTGTTCTTCATCATTTAAATAATGTCCAAACCTGTGTTAAACGATAAAGAGTGCTAAAACTCATAGTCCAGAACCCGTAAGCCACACTTTCTCGAACATTTACATTAGCTAATTTCTCCAACCACTGTTTGTACCTATCACCATTTAGAATAAAAATTTGACTTTCCCGGAGTAGCAGAAACTATGTCTTACAATTCTTCATTTCATAAAAATAGTTCAGCATTTATGGATGCCTCTAAGAAAGTGAAGAATCATACCAGTATGAATCCATCATTAGAATTTAAAAGTTCAGATTATTACCTTCCATGTTCTTTCACCTCTGTCCCATAAGCCCTCACAGTTCTAATCAAAGAAAATGTTTCTTCCACAGCCTATACCAAAACGTAATCAAGATCAAGAAAAAGAAAATATCATACTTAAA
Source organism: Erythroxylum divaricatum (assembly GCA_025434745.1). Classification (NCBI taxonomy): domain Eukaryota; kingdom Viridiplantae; phylum Streptophyta; class Magnoliopsida; order Malpighiales; family Erythroxylaceae; genus Erythroxylum; species Erythroxylum divaricatum. The sequence continues at coordinate 27,899,117 of JANTPM010000001.1, forward strand.
ACTGAAACATTCAGTAACATTTGAATTTTTACCATATTAGCACAAGCAGTAACATCTTGAGTTATCTTCGCAGCTGTCTTCTGGTACCTATTAAACAGAAATTATTAGGCAACTTCTTTACATCCCATGTTTATACCAATATGCACTTGTTTCAGAGCAGAGAATGTTCAGATAAAATTTCCAACAAACCGGAAAAATGATCCAGATGAAGGGTCAAAGTATTTTTTAGTTAACGAAGGAAATGATTCATTTCTTATTAGGAAAGTAAACAAATTTGGAAACTAACGCCTACATAAATGTAGTGGATAAGACAATCTTATTAGACTATGTTGGAACTGTAAGTAACCAATTGTTACGATCTAATTGTCCCACATCGGTAATAAAAGAGACGGCTCTCCTACCCTTCAAGCTAACTTTTGGGTTGGTTCTCTCATAAGACCTGTAACACCAATCGGTTAACATATGATGGGGCAAAGAAAGACAACAAACTTACTGGCCATAAACCATAAAGATTGTAGCAAGAATGGAGCATATCAGCAATGATGACAATGCTAGAGGCCAAGATAAAGTAAGCAAATTGATAACTGCACCAATCGCCTAAACATTCATACACAAAAGTAAATAGTTAGAATACACCACTTGGCTTTGTGAGTATCATGAAGAAATAATTCCTAAAGAACTGCAAACCTGAAGCACATTGCGTGCTATCAAATGGACGTCATTTGCTATAACACGAGACAGTCGTTGGCAATCTGCGCCTAACCTGCTTGTCAAACCTCCAACTTCTTCTCTGTCAAAAAATGGCATATTCTGCATCACAGATAGCCGCATGGAACAATGGCGGAAACATTACTACATACAATGGTTAAAGAACAATTCCCCCAATGTGATTTAGATATGCTTAACTTCATGAAACACAAACCTGGAAAATAAGAGCTGAATATAAAGCCTCCCTTAGACGCTTAATCTGCAACAAAGTGCACAGCAATGGAAATGTAAAGGCAAACAAGCAACTAAGAAACGAAGAAAATGAGTCAACATTTTTAATGAAGAACAAATTTTGGAATATTCATGGCATATATGATTAAAAGGTTTACCAGTATTGTGTTTGCAATTGAGAAGCAGCCACTTCGCAAGCCACTGAAGATTAAAGAAATTGAGAAAAAAAATATTACTTGCTTCAACAAAATTCACAACTGAATCGAAATCTCAAGAAAAGACCCAACCTGCTTACACCAGAAATGAAACACAAAACAGCCAGCAAGCGAGCTTTCATCAAGAACGCCGACGATTGGAGATTCTGCGCAGAAAAAATGGACTCAGCCAACACTCTTGGCATCGTTATCTCCGAAGCCTGCAATTTTCATATAAGCAATATGAACAACTAAAAGCTCTAACTGCTCCATCGAAGCCAATAAGCTTGTAACGTAACACGTACTCACCGCCGCAACAATCAAAAAGCCAAAGGCAACAGACACAATCCACTGATCATTTGCAAGCAACTCCCACATTCGCCGAAGAGCCGACCACATGCTGGTCGCACTATTCACCATTTCGTTCTCGGAATCGCAAATATTCCACCAACTGCCGCCGGGCAAAACCTCCCGAAATTTCTCGTAGAGTTCCGATTGCTTATTCCCTCTTGGAATCGGGAATTTGAAGCCACGGTATCTGGTCAGCGGCGAAGGGAGGCGGAATTCGGAAGGAAAACTAGTTGCGGCGGTTACCAGCGGAAGTTTTCTGTTATAACCGGCGAGGGATGGTTTGGCATGGAAACGCAAGAATTTAGTGGAGGAGCAGAGATTGAAGAATGGGATTGCCATGGCAACAACAGTGAGCAAGCGAGCGCGAGAGTTACTAGCTCAGTATCTTATCTCCAACCAATGATGTGCCGCCAAGTGTTGAAGTTAGCCGCCTAAATTACAGCCGGCCGATCCATCCGACCTCCATCCACTCCGATTGGGCTCTAACATTTAACAGGTTGACAATGCCACATAACTGACAAGTGTCTCCTTTGTTTTCAACTCATTTATTCAATATTCAATCAAAATTTTAAACACAAAACAAAAGGCCTGAGCCTTGTATATGTCTGAACATGGGCTTTTTTAATCGGTCCAAGGGTTATTAACAAACAGAATTTTTATTAAAAATAAGATTATTACCATGTTTAGCATACTATGAATTGAATTAAATTCAATTATTTGAAAACAAAAAAAGGGATAAGTTCAATTCATACATAAATTGAACCTCATCATCTTTTTTTGAATTCACCTAAAAAAATATTGGAATTGAATTACGAACTGAGACTTCAATTCGTTTTTTGAACGTTGAAAGTATCCTTCCAATAATACCCATCTAATCCTACCGTATATCTCTTCACCTCAAGCAACTTCTCCTACCAAAAACGGAACAACAACACCTTTTCCACGAATCAGCACCTCCCATCATATCTAAGTTTTCCCTTTTCCTTATTCATGAGTGTTTTTTTTCTTTTTCATTTTTTATATATGATCATCGTTTTCTTTTAGATCCATCGTTCGATTTAGCTTCTTCCTTTATTTTCCCATCCTATCTACATTCTTTTGCAATCAATTTTTTCTTTTTATTTTAATAATGAACTTTTTTGTCTATATCACTTATAATGAATTTGATGTTTATAACTTGCTTTATGTAAGTGTAAATATTTATTATTTAATAAGATTATTTTTTAGTTAACAGTTAAAATGTCATATGAAATAATTGAATTCATTTTATTGTAATCTAAACAGTATAATCAAATTCAATTCTAATATTACTGGATTTGTTCTTAACAATATACGTCAATCTCATTATGTAATTAAATCTAATTTATTAACAAATTCAATTCGTTAATTAATTAAATATAGATAATGGCACACTGACGATTCATGATAAATAATCATCCTACATTTTCACTTCCACTTTTGCCCATCAGATGAGTTTGCCTGTTTCTAGCTTTTTAAGGGCCGCTTTTCAAGAACTCGTGGGTATTATGGTCTTTTGAATCTCAGCCGTCAGCAGCCCGCATTTCGCGGGCTAAACGGGAAATTCTTGGCGCGAAATTAGGGCTAGAACTTTTCCCGCCAAATTAAACCTGGCGGGCAGCTCGGGCAGGCAGACCACAAAGTGGGCTCAAATCAAACCGCGTTGAAAACAGAAACTCCATTGAATTCCGTTCCGTTTTAGAATGGCCCAATTGACTTTGGTACAGGACAAAATCATTACGATTCTGTACTTGTTAATACAAAAAATATTAGTAAAAAATGTTAATTAATTATATTATTAGGAATTTAAATTATAATTCTTCATACCCTTTAGATGAAAAAAAATATCAACAGTAAAAAATTTTATTTTAAAAAATAAGAAAATTATTATTTTATAGTATAATTGTATTTTAAAATGTGATAAATAAAATTTAATTGAACCTTCTATTTTATTTTCTTTTTGTATTTTAGAGGCTGCATAGGATTCCATCTTATCCACAATTGTCCATTGAGTGTTTGCTTTGCTGTACCAAACTCACCCTAAGTGTACCTCTCTCTGCCTTGTTGCCATTTATTGCTATTTCGTGAATAATTACAAAACAACCCAACAACTTAGGATGGCAAGGTTCGGTTTAGACATTAATCCATTCATATTCGTATCTATTTTTTATTATTTAATTTTTTATTTATTTAAAATTTATTAATTTTTACAATTTACTGCTCATATTCAATTCTATTGGATTATGTGGGTTTTTAGATATCAGTCAGATTATATAACACATAAAAATATAACTTTTAAATATAAAATATAAATGACAGATTTTTGCGAACGCATCAAATCAAAATTACTTTAATAATAATAAGTCAATCTTTTGATTTATATGTCTTAAAAAACTATAAAATTGAAATAATAAAAATCATAATATCTAATGCAAAAATAACTTATATTTTTCACAATCAAAAACTGAAACAAAGATAGAAATATCCAAAGCTTCAAAATGCCTTTGCGTAAACTCCGCAACATTCAAAACTTAATCTCCATATCATTTGTATTATTATCATCCTACAAGAAATTAAAATATGATGAAAAAGGTGAGGTTTGAGGAATAAAGTAAGGATTTTAAAGTTGTTTCTTTTAATAAAATATTATTATTTTATTATATTTAAACATAAATATTTTAAAAAACAAAAAATAATTAATAAAAGTGGGTAGAGTATAAGTATCCATTGGTTTGGATTATCATTAGACTCATATCTAAATTCATATTCACAACTATTTTTCACTATACATTTAAATTCTATTTTTTAACCTTCGTGCCCCTTTTTTTGGGTCCGGCGGTGTATATATTAATTGGCTTGAAACCCACTGACATCTCTACAAACAATACAAAGTCTTTTAAAGAGGTCCAATAATACGTTGTCTTATTTTTAACGAATAAAACACAATATGCCTAATAGACCCATAATAAGAAGACACAATAATACATATACATATTTAAATAATGCGGTAATAATAATAGGAAAAAAAATAAAATATTAAAATGTCAACGAATTTTATATTTATATGTCATATTTGACACATATTAAAGTTGAGGTAATATAAATTAAAGTTTAAAATATAGGTGAAATTTTGTATTGATCTTATGATAATGATAATATATATTATAAAGTAATTTATTTATTAAGTCAAAAGCATTATGATTCTGTTATCTAAATTGCAAGAATGAAACTTAAACTCATATGATGTTTCTTATATTATTGATATTAGAATGGCTTGAAAAAATTAATAATTGAAATACTCAACTGATTCAAATATAAAAATCTTAAACTGTCAAAATTTTTGGTTCAGTTTTTAACTTTTCAATTCGATTTACTTTAATAACTTTTGATGCTAAAAATCGATTAGTTTATTAATCAATTGGTCAATTTGTATAAATTAATAAGTTAATACTAAAATAAATAAATTAATTTTTATTTAACATCTTCTTTTTTAATTAAACTTCAAATTCTTTTATGAACAGGGACAATCTTCTTCTAGCATATTTCAAAATTTTAATTTTTTTCAATTTTTAACTGATGGTTAATACTAATTGAATCTTTTAAAACTTAAACATCTTATCTTACCGATTTATCTTCTGGTCCGATTTTTAAAATATTGGAAGAATTGTCAAATTCAAGGATATGCAATCTTTAGGTAATAGAGTTTAATGGAACCTTAATATGTTTTTAAAAGATTTAATTAAATTTTTATAATAATATAATATATTTTAATATTTTAAAACATATTAATAATATCTTAAATAATAATGGAGTTAGGTTTATATTAATTAATTCTTAATAATTGATATTTCAATTTAATTTATACGACATCATAACTAAAAAAATAAAATTCACTAAATATTAACGTGATTACAAAAATAATTTTTTAAATATTGATTGAATTTTATTTATACCTTAATATTTTATAAAATATTTAGATAAACTTTAAAATTATTTTTCTCCTTAATTAAAGTATAATAAGTATTATTTTAATAATATAAAAATATAAAATAATACTAAAAATAGTAATAAAATTTTTCTTAAACCTTTTGTGAAAAGATAGCTGTAGGTTTTATATTTTTCTTTATTTTTACTAAGTCTGTTCCTGTTTATCATTGGATTATCACACTGTTCAAGAACAATTATGCTTTTTGTATTCTTTGTTTTGAGGAATCTCTGAAGTCCATGGAGGAACATAATGCGTCAGCAAGTGCGTCTCTTTAGTTTCTATCAATTCTGGTCCCCGACCCGAGGTACAAGGAAACATCAATGAAAGTTTGGAGCTTGGTTTGAACCCAAACCAGGCAGGTGTTGGAACCCAAACCAGGCAGGTGTCATTCAATTTCTTTAACTCTGGTCAAAAATGTTTGTTCTTTCATAAATGAACATTGACATCACAGTAAAAGGCATTTCCTTTTTCAAAAGGATTTGTAGCTTAGCACCTCCGAGCCCTGCTCTTCTTTTTTCCCTCTGTTAAAAGAAATTGCAGTGGACGGGACATGGAGTTCGTGTTTCATGTTCAAGACTAGTACGGGCTTTTGGTATCCGAGAACAGAACTTTCTTTGCTCTGTAAATGTTTGTTTGCAGACCACACCAAAGAACCAGTAAACGAGACCGAGGTAAAATTATGCAGAAATTGCAGAACATATTGCTCTTTCTATGGCTTCTTCTGAGGTAACATATGGCCAACAGACCATGATAGAGAAATTTGTTGCATAATACATCCAGAATCTGACAAAGTAAGACAATAGTTTTTAGCACAGTACAGGCTTTCTTAAAGCATCCTCATCCCTAGAAACCTTTGTCCTGTTTTTAATACGAGAAAGAAAAGGACCTCATCATATGTAAATTTCTCACCTTTTCAAACAAATCCCTTAAAATCTTTCAAGTACATGCCTTGTCTACACCATTAAAAAATTGGTGTTTGGATGATAAACATGGCTTAAATCATATCCACAGACTCATCGAATCTCTTCAGAAGGTCCTTGTCACTAAGTGCTTGAAAGGGAAACCAGACAACCTGCTCCTTAACCCCACATAGGATTCTAACACGCCAATTTGTACATGTTTTGTCATTTTACAACAGGAGATAAGTTCAAAGAAGCAGGGAGTTGCACTAGGTTTAGCTGAGGTCACAAATCCATGCCAGGAAAAGGATTTACTTTTGGTTCAGTCCTTTTGGTTACTTTCCTTGATATTCTCCAACATTGGAAACTTACTTATACTGTACACGTGTGTGCTTTCTTTTCTTGGAAACTGAGAGCTTCAGGAACTTAGGTCATAGCAGGTGAAGGTGAAGAAGGCTTGAGGCCACAGCCGGTACTAGAAGCTTGATGATGACTATGATTGTAGCAGAGAATGGTCATAGCATAAGGGTTTCCAGTTTTACCGGGCACTATCAACTTTCGAGACAGTAAATGAGCAAATTTCCACCATGAATCAAAACTTCTCAAAAACATACAAACTATACAAGAATATGGAAACCAACCTCATCAATAAGGATAAATCTTCAAGCTTGGACTAAGTATTACAGCAAATGCAGTCCATAATTTCCATGAAGCTACAATCTCTACTAGAATATGAACAACACACTCTACACTTACAAACCTTAGACGAAGGTAAGAGGAAAAAACAGAGCAAAAAAAGAAAACTTTAAACGCAACAAAATTGAAACTAAGCTACTCATTTCATGAAATCTCATATCTTTGTACATCTTCAACTCATAACATCTACTAACAACTAATATCACAAGCTGATAGTAAAGAAACAAAAAAAAAAACCTACAAAGCCAGTAATTTCTTCATTTTTCTAACTCAACCTCCCACGTTACTCGCCTACTGGCCCACTCTAATCTCAACCTCTCTATTTCCTTTGTCAACATACGATTTGAACACTGTCTCCAAGTCAGGAGGGGTAAAGTACTCCCTAACACGGTTAGAGTGACACCGCGAAGGACGGCGCTTCATGGGTGCCGGAGGACACGGCAATCTTTCTGGTATTCTAGCTTCTTTGGCAGTAGGAGTAGTAGAGCACTCCTCGAAATCGCCACCGTCGCTGTCTCTCACTCTTGGTTTCGTGTTTACCGGCTTCAGTGAAGGCCTTACCGAGATTCCGGCGATTACCCATTTCTTGGCTTCGGAGTCCAACCCCGAATCCACCTGTGCCTTCTTTGGAAGCCCCATGTCCGACCAGTAAAAGAAGGAGCTAAACCAGAGGAAAACAGGGGAGGCAAAAGATGGGATTTTGATTTTGAGGAATCAAAACAGAGGACAAAAAGAAAGAGACAGAAGAGAGGAATAAGAGAAAAGGCCTTCGGGTGGCAAAATTAGGGAGGGAGATAGAGAGAAAATGGGCTCAGAAAGTGAAGGAAAAAAGAGAGATTTTTTTTGCAGGAAAATTATGAGAGGGAGAGAGAGAGAAAGGAAGAGAGGTGTAGAAGCAGAGAGAAAAAGGATGATATATTATTATTATATGCAAATATTACAAAATGTGTGTATAAAGCTAAGCCCCAAAGGCGGCAATTTGGCGCCAAAATTTTAGGGATTTTAATGAGCAACGGCTCTTTTTCCCGCGTTTAGTTTTGTCTTCCATATATGTTAACCCTTTGGGCATGCGAACTGATCAGTCCGACGTCGTTTTTCCAGCAAAAAATTGACAAAAATATGTTATTTTAGATTATAAAAACCTAACGATTAAAAAACTCAAAACGATTAGGCCAATTTAACCGTAAAAGTTTTAAGCTATTTAATTTTTTGATTCAGTTTTTAACTCCAGTTTAATTTACTTTAATAACTTTTTGTAGTCAAAAATTGATCAATTTATCAATTCATCAATTAATTTTTATAACCTAATAGTTCTTTCAATCATATTTTAAAATTTTTAATTTTATTATTTTATAACGGTCTAATATTAGTTAAACCTTTTAAATTTTAATTATTTTATTTTATTGATTTAACTTCAGGTTTAATTTTAAAAACATTAATAAAAACCCCACTAGGTAAAAGTTGGAAAAGTGCTTAGGTTAATGATTTTGGGACTCATTTAATAATTGTCACTAATTCTGTTTCTATAACTAAGACGCAACCATCGAAATACCGGAGCATTATCAGATTACTTGCATTATTAATATCATCATCACACCCAGTTTGAAATCTCGCAATAAAGCAGTTTAAAAAAATCTGATAATACGCAACCTTACCCTTTACATAATAAAAAAATTGTTTCCGGTAATATGTGGAGTTTAAATTTTTCTTAATTACAAAATAATAAATAAACTCCATTCTAAAATGCATATGCAATTTTAATTTCAGTTAAAATTTAATATACAAGGTTTTAGGCTTAGGTGTTCAAGGAGAAATCCACGTTAGTTACTGAACCCGGCCCAGCCAAATGGTTAGGTTTCAAAACTTCAAAAGAACAAACTCCGCTAGGTTTAGGTCACAGGTTTAGCATTCAAATTCCAGAAACTATATGCATTGCTTTCTGTAGTTAAACGCTCGTTATCAAGGTAAATATATACAGAAATGGAGTTATTTCAGAAGACAACAAAAATTTCAGAGCTTCTGATCACTACACTTTCCCTTCTTTTCTTTCCAAGTTAAGCTGAAACCAGTTTCACATATTCATATGACACGAGGACGAAACCAAGTCCAGATTCAAACTGTTGAAACTAACCAAGACCCTACTGCTATCATGGCAGATTGTAGAATATACAGATCTGAGCAAAATCTTGGTCAACATAACCTTAATTGGCAAACTCAATGTAAGGTATATAAAAAAGTTTCACTTTTATGAAGTAAAAACTAGAAAGCTAATACATTAAGATACTACTGACTTCAACGGCTTTAGAAACAGCTAAGTGGCTTCACAAACCTTTGAAACTTCCACAATTCTAAGCAGACTTCTGCTTCTCATGCAGTTTCTTCCTCTCTTCGAGTTTGTTGACATGAGCCTTCTTTCGCTGCTTGTTTTTCTGACCAAAGAAATGGAGTCAAAGAATCAGTTGAAGAAAAAACACTCTAACTTGTACAGTATATGTATAGTCAATGGGGAAAAATGTAAAGGTAGCAGCAATAAGATAGAAGCGTATGCTACTTACCTCAATAGCTTCATAGAGTCCCAACTTTTTACGGGACATCAATACTTTTGTCATTTTCTCAGCATCATCAGCAATCTGTTGAATATCAGGTATAGATTCTTCCTTAGCCTCCTCGTTCTCTGGTGAGGTCGTCTTGGTTTTCTTTGAAGCCAATGAAGGATTATTAACACCTTGGAGTTCCATTTTTAGCTCTTCGTGATACTGCTTCTCGAGAGACTCCATCTGCATCATCAAAGAATAAGTCACATAAGATACATTGAGAAATTCACACACTCTCACCAAAAAAGTAAGTGAAATCTAGAACAACAAAAGAAGGAAATATGAATTTTGGTTCTAATTACAGACCCGTAGCTAGATATGATTTGCTACAGAATGTTTTCTGCTCGTTAATCTATGAAATTCAAATTAAGCAGTTACATACCTTTCGTTTTCTCTCAGCGGCTTCAATAGCTTCTGCTCTATTAATGTATCCTTCAACCAGTAAATTTTGAGGATCATCCAAGTCTTCCTTACCCAGACTCGGCATTGGAAGGACTTCATTCCTGGCAGCAGCTTGCCAACGTTTGATGGTCTCAGCATAATCAGGAACATAACCTTCTGCCTCATTATCAACAAATGGTGATAGATGTGGTGGAGGAACCCTATTCACAACACAAACAGTCACCTTCAAAACTATCAAATAAGAGTACAAGTTCTCTCAATGTAAGAAAGAAAACTGAATAATTTCCAGACAACGAAAAAGGGAATGACCAGATAGTAGGTTTACCGTCCCACAATATAGCAGTCGGTTGGTAATATGATCCTAGCATTTACACAATCATAAATCCACTGAGGCTGAATGTATTCCCTTGAAAGGTATTTATGACCTTGGGTTGGCCTATCAACAATCTGAAAGCACTAGTTATCTCAAAACGAATACAAATCAAACCAAAACAAAGATGACAATCACTGTATGTGGGAGAGTGGGTTGGCGTATTCACAACTACATAATGTGTGCATGGTCATTAGTATCGAACCTGATGAGTAATGCTCTGGTCAACTTCCTTGAATGGAGCCCCATCCCCATCCCAAGAAACAGCACCACCAAACGCAAAAATTACAAAAAGTAACGACTCTCTGGGCACCTAGACGCAAAAGTAAAATGATTAACTTCCATAATAAGAAAATGAAGCATAAGGCCGTACTTGATAAAATAACTACAACCAGTAATCACATAAATGCCAGATACCATTCCATCACTACAAATGACATAGTTATAAAACTGCCTATCACAGTATCCTAATTGCAACTCGCACCATGGCTTTAGTACCTGAAAGTTGCTAAAACCTAATAACAAATTCCGAAATAAGGTGTCATTATGATTGATCAAGAAATTAATGTAATAAAATGATTAATAAATATTGAGATTAAGACCGAACACTCGGGTCAAGGAAGTAAAAATCACAAGCAAAATTTAATATATATATATATATATAAGTAAAATGCTAATAGTTTCATCGGCATTAAAATATTGGAACGAGAGGTGAAGAGTTTACAACAGATAAATACATGCAGATGTGTTATGGCCTAAATAAGATACAAGTTTACTGTACGCAAGCAAGCATATACTTGACATTGGAAGATGCCAGCCAATCTACTATACAACCCCTGTAATCAAACCTCACCTCACGACTCAAGAAGAATTTCATATCCTTGAAAAGCTTCTTACACTCCTTTGTATCCTGATCATCTTCATTCTCACCATTATTATCTTCAATGAGGTGCATTAATGCACCAGGTTCATTAGAAGGAAGCTGATGCTGAAGTTGGGCAAGCCTTAGTTCAGATTCCTGATGATGTGTCCCTCCTTGTTGTGCCTTATCTAGATCTGATATAGATGAAATAGAATCATTGTGTTGAACCAAGGCTCTAGAATTGGCATCAATATATCTCGTTGCCGCGTAAAGTTCTGCAGAACAGCACAGCGATGCAGAAACAAAGAGGTGGAAATTAGATAGTTGATAGGTAAAAACAAAAGGCTAACAGTAGCATGTGACTAATAAGAGAGATGGATGGTTTAATCTTCACAAGCAAATCAAACCTGAAGCTAAAGCTTCCAGTCGAGGATCAAGGATGGGGGGATACTTAACATTGATGAAATGATAAAGCCTATAATTTACAAATCCAAGCAGCGTCTGAACAAAACAAAAAAGAAAGGCTTCAGTAAATTGTAAAAGTAAGCATGCCAAATTTATTTGTTAGAGATGATAATCTTATGCTTATTATTTTCATCAACTTTCCTAGTCCAGTGTTCAATTCTTTCCTTCAGGAAAGCCATTTACTGGTACTAACTTCTACCAAATTACATGGCAACCTCTCCATTTTTTATGATGATTACTCAAACAGTATAAAGGAAGCAGAACAAATAATGAACATAAACGGGACAACAATCTATCTTCAATTCCTTCCTTCAGGAAGCTTGATTCTTGGTACTAACTTTCTACCAAATTATAAAATAACCCCTTTCCACTTTATTATTATTACTAAAATTGTGAAGTAGGTGGAAAAAATAACGAAAATAAACCAGGTAGCAATCTCTGTGAAAATATGTGATATAGATAACAGGGGGAATCCAGTCTGTCTCAAGTTTTTTTTACCTCGTAAAACTGCAAAAATGTTAACATAACACTGTAGTTAACATCATCTGGTAAAATTTGCTGTATTGCATGAGGAGTTAGCCACGTGATCTTTTGACCCTCAACCTCAGCCTGCAAACTTTAAGAATACAGTAAACCAAGTGCCACCACAGTGCAAAAGAGCTTCAGAAATGATATGCGATACAATATTATAAACCTGATAGTATATGCCCTTCACAGATACAAAAACTTTACGCAATTTATGAGTGCGCGCAACATATGCTTGCCATTCATGAATCAACCTAGCAAAAAAAATCAAAAGACAACATTAGATTAAATGGGACATAAAGAATGCAAGGAAATAGCACAATCATACAAATGTATATAATGAACCCAACATCATATAAGCTTCGTATCACAAATTTTGCCACATTAAGAATCTTAAATATGCATATATTACCTTCTACACTTATGAACAAGTTCCACATTGATCTTCAATCTCTGTTCAGCAGGCAAAGCAGCAAAAAGGCTAATCATCGAGAGACAATCATCCAAATCTCTAAGTGCATCAACAAACTTTGGATATCTAGAATTCAAAACAAGAAACAATCTCTCTTAGAAGCTTCTTATACTATAAATGACCTGGTCCTCCAAATTATCACTAGTAATCTATGCCAAAATAACAAGATTTTAAAAATACTTTCACTAAATCAATATGATTGCATCAATCAGCAAACCTTTCTCTGACAAGATTGTCAAGTTTGGCAGTAGGCTCACGTGTTCGGAGACGATTAGCCAGATCTTCATCCTTCTTTGCCAAAGCTTTTTTAATCTTTTTCTGGTATGAACTTATTTCTCTATACTTCTCAAGTAATGGTTCATGTTGAAGGAATGCAATATCCTTAACATGATAATAAGTGTGGTTATTTCCTTTCACCTTCTTCTTTGGTTCCCGGGGAAATATGCCTTTAAGAATGCACAGTCTCCTGCAATTTTAAAATTAAAGAAACTCTAAACATATAGCCTTCATTGTTGAATCTGAACCCCACTTAAACCAGAAACGAAATTGAATAATCTAGAAGTTCGTTCAATGAAATAAAGGACGATACACATAAATTGACATCCAAGGTTGCGGTTACCCTAATCTGTTGGGAACATACACCATACCTGTAGTAAACATTTAATGCCTTTATAAACATAGCAGAATATTTCATTTCGTTGTACCGCAGTGACTCAATCAACTTAAAACAAGGATACAATTTCATATAAATCTAACGTTCAAGTTTTCCCCCCATCTTTTTTCAGATAACCAAATAACTAAAACTCAACCTTCCATCTCACTTCTCATTCGTACGGAAACCAAACAACGAAATTGAACTCGACAAAAAACTACAATCACAATAAACAGCAAAACCCATCAATCACAAGCCAATTCCAAAACACCCTTTTGTCTGTATACCTTAAACGCAATCCCCAAAAAATGAATAGAAAAAGAGAGAGAGGGGGGCACCTGAATAGAGGGAGATTCACTTGAAGCTGCTTCACAGCCTGACTCCTGGTCATATACCTAGCAGCATTACCTTCCTTCTTCTTTCCCTACAATATTCGAGCAACAACCAAACAAAAAAAAAACTTATAAAATGCCTAAGACTGCAGTTTCCATGAGATAATAAACGATTACAGCTTTGTGCATTCGAAAACGAGATTCTCAGCAAACTTACAGGAGGCCTGTAATGTTTGTGCTTCGTTACCCTCGCCATTGCTGCAGAGAAGCTTGGAAAGTAGAAGACAAGGGTTTGAGCGTAGGGAAAAGGGACGCGCTATCGGGAATTTAGGGTTTAAGCTAACTGAGTCGGGTCAAACCCGTAACTGGACGGGTTTTATGAATTTGTGAGTGTTTGGATGCGAGTGCAAATGAGCTCCTAAACCTGTTCGGGACACTTGTAACCGGACTGGACTGGCTCATGAGTCATTTCTTTAACCCATACAAATGTTTGATTTGCACTACGTCGTTTTGAATTCTTATTCTCCTTCTCTTGAATCGCTTGCTTAGTGCTTTTTTTTTTTTTTCAAAGGAAAGGAAAAGAAACGAAAAACACGACCGTCCTAACTAATGCAGTGTCTGCAGTACAAAAATTCGTGATGATCACATTATATGTGGGCCTAGACTAACATCGGAGACTCCTGAAGAAAATGTAGGCCAGGACTAGTAAATGCTGCAAGAGAGGCCAGGCTATCTGTACTCTGGTTGCTTTCTCTGCACACGTGCTAGAGCTTCACCTCCTAGGGTTAGCGTAGGAGACTCCGAATACCTACCACCAAAACGTACTGATCAGTCCCAGAAAAATTAGAGGTAGATAGAATATTGATCACCTCTAGAGAGTCGACTTCAATTCGAAGGCGCCAATAACCAAGACCCCAAGTCGGTTGAAAACTCGATTGGACACCCCAAAGTTTTGTCTCAAGAGGCGAGTCTCTTCCAATCCGGTGAATAAATCTACCACACAATTGACCTTGGCAATCTCGTAACAACCCTCCGATAGTTGCAAGGTGTTGACCTTGCTTAATGACTCCGTCTGTATTAAGCTTGACCCAGCCCTCCGGCAGTTTGGTCCACCCTACCTGTTGACCCACTGCTATCCCGGAGTCTCCAAACACACTCCGTTCTACTGTTCTCGCCTTGTGGATCCAGTTAACGTAATCCATAACTACGTGGTGACCATCGTCAGGCCACTGAAAGTCCTCTTCAAAAATGCTACGATTTTGCCATTTCCACAGGAACCAGCATGTGATCCTATAAAAAGTAGTCCACGGAGACCGATGAACTTGTATGTGGGCCGTCAGATTGGTAGTCACCCATGTCTTTGTAGGAAAATCCCGGGAGGTACATCACATGTATCGGCAGCGGAAAACAAAAATTTTTGTTCCCGGGACTATCCCGAACCTCAGGATCCCGGTATCCGTATGAAGACATCAACCTAAATAGCCAAAAGAGACTATCTCTAAAGGTGATCCACGCAGAG
>JANTPM010000001.1:27930610-27951589 GCA_025434745.1 Erythroxylum divaricatum
CATAGGTCCCACGTCCTAGGCTATCTCCTCCTGGTCCTCGTTTGCCCGCAGTTGCATCCGTACCTCCACTCTAGTCATAGCTATATTTGGAGGGTCTAGAGCAGGAAATGCAGGGCCTTCCTTGGTATGGCTCACCTTCTAGTCCTCGACGCCCTCCATTGGATGGAGATTGGCCTCGAGATAGGATTGGCGTTCCTCTAAAATTTGGTGATCACACACCATTTTCGTGTGGGAGTAGATGTCGATTGCTAGGTGATTTTTTTGGAGGGACAACTGGAATTGGGTGGGGGAAACCGAAGTCAATCATGTCGCTGCTTGGGCCCTGGCTTGGGAGCTTTCACCTCTGAGAATGCGAGTAGATGCTTCTTTAGGGCCTCTTGAGGACTGTTTCACTTGTTTTTTGGGCCCAGGGGATTTAAAGACTAAGCCCGGGAGAACTTGTTTTCCTTTAGCCGCACATTTAGTGACTTTAGAGAATTTCCAGTTACCAAATGGTGTGCTAGCAGGTGGGCTCATGGGGGTGTCCTGTGCCTGTCCTTCCTGGGTGTCCTGACTTGCTAGAATGCCGAACATCGAGCCCCCCTTATATGTACACTCCTTGTCACTTCCAGTAGCACCTCCTCTAGGCTGTGTGTTCCTTGAACTTCTCCGAATGACCTGCGTCCACTCACCATAGTTGTTAGAGTGGGAAGACGTTATCTGCGTGCCTGGAGCTGGATCGATGGTCAACTGCACCAGCGTTGCTCCATCGCCTGATCTAGCTTCTAGTGGAGGATGGGAGCTCTGGGGACACGCATTCTCGACATGACCGATCCTCCCACAAGCAAAACAAAGTTGTGGCAATCCTTCATACGCCAAGAGCAATGTCTCGCCGTCAAGCTCGACGCTGTGGGGCAACGGGGAACTGAGATCAACGTCCATTGCCAGCCTCGTATATTTGCCCAGGGATTTCAGCACGGTAGCTACATCAATTCGGACTATGGTGCCCACCAAGTTGCCCATCGCGGTAATGATTTGGAGATGATAGCGGGCGATGGGAAGGTTGAGGATGCGAACCCACACCACCACACGGGTCATCGTTTCATGGGAACGCCGGAAAGTGGGCTGCCATTTCTACATAGACAGAACGTGGTCGAAAATAACCATCTTGACAGCATTCAGCATTAACTTAGGGGCCATGGGTTAATGCTGTCAAGAAATCTACTTCCTCCCTAAACAAACCTTACGAGGAAATAATCGAATTCCAAGTTGACAACCTTTATCTGCCCCTGCAGGTGCCATATGGATGCCAACCTCGCACACAAGAGTTGAAATCCTATCCTTCGGTCGAGCAGTTTAACCACCACTACATGTTTATACTACGCATCTAGCTTAGTCTTGAAGGAGGCAGATAGATTGATGCCACCCCCTTGTTCCTCCGAAACTTGGATGTCGCCTTCGTTAGTAGCGATGACCTCGTCTTCGGTCCAGACATTAGCAATACTCTTAACAGTAGAAGGTCCTATCACAACGGCACTATACGGCGGTGGAAGTTGAGTGGCGGTCAACTCCTCTCGTTTGCAGGTGCGCACCCCGCTTATAGCGCTGGCCCTCCAGAGTAAGGACCTCCATAAAAGCTCATGTTAACGCTCGGAGCAGAGAACCTAGGAACGAAAGACCCAGCACAGAAGAAGAAATCCACGAAATACTGCTAATGCGAAAATATGTAAACCGTGTTTTCGTCACCTTGTCTATCACTCCATGCAATGCAATTCTATCACGCTTGCTTAGTGCTTATGTAAGTACTTGCCAACTTTGGACCATTTGCATTTTTAGGTACATTTCAAAAAGTTTAAACTAGATTTTTAATGATATGCAAAAACTGAAAAAGTTCAATAATATATAGTCATATCTCTAATTAATAAAGATGTTGTTTTTAAATGATTCACATAAAAAATATACATAGTTATATTCGTAACTAACAGAGAGATTGTTTATAAATAATCCACATTAAAAAAGAAAAAGAAAAAAAGAAAATTAAACTTAGTTTTTAAATTAAGTTTAAATCTTTTGAATAACTTCAATTCAACCTTTTAAAAATACAAAATTTTAATTGTTTTCATTTCGTATTTAAACCATAAAAATTAAAATAATAATTATTATGTATAAGAATATTTTGAATTAATACTTTAAAAAGATTCGAATTTAGTTTAATCTAATTTAAATTTAATTTGAGGTATTTAAAAGATTTAGCTAAATATTTGAGTTTTTCTTTTTTAAAAATATTCAAATTAAATTCAAACTTTAAATTCTAAAACTTGATCTCATCCTTATATTAAATGATATCATTTTACTTATATAAATATTATTTCACTCAACTTGGTCAGGTTTTATAATTATTAAATTCAGACCAGGCTAAATTTAAAATCCTTTGATTGTTAGAGCCCGTTGTCACGTCTACTTATTTCTATCATAAAAAAACATAGGGAGCGGCTTTTATAACTTGAATTTGTTAACTTATAGTCATTAAAAAGAAACTTTATTGGTTCTCCTTATTTTTTCTACTGTCCATTTTCAAATTGTCATATTGTCCAATTACAGAGTGCCACTTGGGATGAATTGGGCTTAAGAGAGGGCCATATTTGCTTGGGCCTTTTGAATTGGGTATAAGATGGATTTAATCACCTGTGTCATTTATATTTAGGGGCGAGCATTCGGATAATTCGGGCTCAATTTTCACTGTTCGAGCTCTGCCTCAATTATCCGAAATTTTTTTTTCTTACTCAGTCCGAACTTGAACTTTCAATTACCCGAGCTTACCCGACCCGATTTACCCGAATTACCTATTTACTTGACCCGATTTACCTGATTTATCCGAATTATCCCGGCCCGATTTACCTGAATTATCCTAATTACCCTATTTCATAATTCTTTTAAATCTAATTCGGGTAATCGGGTCGGCTCGAATTTTATCGGAGTTATCCGTTCCGGCCCGAAAATAATTAGAGTAATATCCGAGCAGACCCGAATTATCCGAAATTTAGCATTTGCTTACCCGAAGCCCGAATAATGCTCACCCCTACTTATATTGTTCCAACTCTATTTGAGTCCATTTTATCTACATATTTATGTGAGCTCTACATAAATAAATGGATAAAATAGACTGGAATAAAATTAAAACAACACAAGTAACACATATGATTTCATTTGGTATAAGAGAGAGACAAGAATTTTAATACGACTAATGTAACACGTAATAAATATTTCATTTGGTACGAGAGAGTATAGGAATTTTAATAAGACTAATGTAACACTTAATGAATATGTCATATCAGAAAAATAATATTATAATATAATTTATACAATTTTAATTGAAAACTTATAAAGTTTAATATTAAATTAAAAAATCTAAAGAAAATGAAATACTTTTGAATCAGATATCCCTAAATTCAAACTTTGCTAATATTTTTCGAATTTTCATCAACTTGTAACCTAAGCCTCAACATGTGATGATATTTTTTTATTTTTTCTCGTGGCATTTTCAAATTTATGATATTTTTATTTTTATAGGTATATTTTCACATTTTAATGTTTGTTTTTCAAGATTTTATATGTTGCACATGCCAATATTGCAGTTCAATAAAATATTAAATTAACGAATATAACATATTTAAAAGTGTTTAATTTTTTAAAAATTTTCAATTTAGTAACAAATTTTATAAAGTTTTCATTTTAAAGACCGGCCGTCGAGATTCTTATAAATAAAGTCAAACGTTTCTTTCATTAATGTGACTAATCGATGGACATTCACGTGACATTATAAATAAAGTCAAACATTAATGTGACTTATAGATGGACATTTACGTGACATTTTATAGATAAATTATATTATTTATACAAAATTTAAATAACTAAATTAAAAATAAAAAGTTAAATATTAAATTTTAAAATATGAAATGCAAACTTTGCTAACATTTTTCAAACTTCCTTCCAACAACTTGTAACCTAGGTCTCAAGAATTATAGGGTAGGCCGAAATTTCAGGATCTTGTTTAAATGATCTTTTAAAGTATCATAAAGCTGCCTGCATTGGTCAGGTTCGTGTTTCTCAAATCTTGTGATGTATCCCAATATAATCATCATCGATGCTATGCCAAATATGGACCGTTCATTTTCCACATTAGACTTTTGAAGTCACTTCAATGTCGAAACATCCGCATGTGTAGATTGACAAACGTGGCCTTCTTGCATTGATAGTGCTCTCCAAATGCGCAGTTTTGGGTAGAACTATAGTTTAGGGTTAACTACATTAGACTTCCACTTCATTTGATTTTTTAAAATTTTTAATTTTATATTTACAAATTATCACTTATTTTTATATTATTTATATTATTTAATTAAATTTGACATGTTTTATTATTTTTTTATTAATTTGTAATTATAAAATAATATTATATAGTTTTATATTAATCACCGTCATTATTATCAATTAAATCTTGCTGAGGCGTGAGTTTTGAGAAGATCTGATAGTACAAAATCTTATCCCTATCTAATAAAGATGATAGTTTTATATTAAAGTATACGAAAAGTAATAAAAATAATAAAATAAAGATCTACTTGATATTTTTTATAAAATTTAATTATAATAATTCTCTTGTATTTTCTAAGGATTCTTTCAAATATAAATAAAGAACGAAGTATCTAGAAAGATTATTAAAATCCTTCTTGTAGCTAGAGGGATCATCTAGAAAGCATGTTGTTTTGAATGTATTAAGATAGCGAAAGGCTGACAGAAATATTATGGGTCTAATTGTATTTTCGCTCACGCCTTATAGCTGGATATTTTTCCATATTACATGAAGGAAGCGAGCTCTATAATTTAATACCTTTATTTTAAATGCTTTAAAAGTGATGTAAGCAAAGTAGTGTACTTATAAAAAAAGGATTCTTTGTTTTCAGTCTTTATTAACATATAAGATAACCTTCTTCTCTTCTAAATAATTTAAGCATATTACTAGTTTAGGGATGACATTTCAACTATAATATAGTTGGATTTAGGCATGATTCGAATAGTTTGAGCTGATTTGAGTATAAACAATGTCATTTTATTTAATAATTTAGGTATTATGTAATTAAAAAATAGTATTTTATTACTTTTTAATAAATTAACATCGTTTTAATAGAGAATTAATCCTAATTGCTTAAAAAGACGGATAAAACTCTAACTTCTGCTTATTGTCATTCCTATATTAACTAAATAAATTTATAAAGAAAAAAAGAGATAGACTAATGGAAATATGACAATATCAAATCATCTTATGTCCATTTCTTATTTAATGGAAGAATGAGGAGGAAGGAGATAAGAAGCCACTATCTCTAACAAATCCTTTAGTAAGTTGAAAGTGTTGTAGAAATATTGTGAAGTGACAAAGTGTTCAATGTATTCAATTGTGAGTGATGGATATGCGTTACCATTAGACATTTCATCAACAAATAATCGTTTTTCTAATAATTAAGTCCATACTTCAATAGCCTTAAAGTATTATTATTTAATTCCTCTTTTCTAAACTTTTCTCTCAAGGGCCAATCATAAACTCACTCAATTATTGCATATCAAGCCCAAAAAGGTCCTCTCTTAGTAAGTACTTTGGAATGAAAAATTATACTTTCCCCTTCTCTTAATTCTCTTTCGGATTTATGGGTCGGTTTAGAAGGTGCTTCCGATATACGGGCTATTGGAGCAAAAGGTTAGCCAATAGTCAGCCTAACCAAAGCGTTACAACAAGATTCAAAAATAGGGTTAGCTAATAGTCAGCCTAACCAAAGCGACAAGATTCAAAAATACTTGTATGTATCAAAAACCTCAAGTTCGATAAGGTATATGCTTTAAAAAGGGACAAGTTTTAACAGATGGTGCAATCGTTGGCGGCGAGCTCTTCTTCTTGGGCAATAACGGATTAATGGGTTATATATCATGGGAAGGTTATAATTTTGAGGATGTCATAATCATTAGCAAATATTTGTATATGAAGATATTTATACTAATTTTTACATACGAAAATATGAAATTTAAACTCATATGAGACTTGGCGTCGTAATCCCTACTCACTTTCGTTGTTAAATTGATCATTTCTAGAGAATTAGACAGTCTACTCGTAATTGATACTAATTTATAGTAAAATTACAAAATTTACATTATTTAAAGTGTTATTTATTGTAGATGAAACATTTATTTATCATATTTGTTAGCAATAAATTATTTAAGATTTAACCTCAAATTTTATTATTTGGCCTTAATATCTATTGTGCAATGACTTGCTTGATATATTTATTTACTTGTCTCCTTCATTGTTTGTATATTTATTTACCTATTTTATCTTTTAATCTTATTATTAATTTTGTTTTTTTTGTTGTATTATTAATTTTATTACTTGTTTTTGTACTTGTATACATATTTATTTGTGTATTATTATTATTAGAAAAAAAATAACAAATGAAGCGTTTTGTCTCCAAGCTCGCGGAAATCTTGCTTCAGGTTTGGATTCAAGCACTGAAGATATAATAGGTAGGAATCTGCGTATTCTTTTCTTCTTGATGACTTTTAAGCAACCGTCCTCATGTCATCAAATCGATCAAATCTACTTTTTGGATTAAGAATTAATAAAAAGAGAAGGGCATGTCTGTTCTCATGCACGCGTCTTTGTATGATAAAGGACTATCAAAAAAAGTAGATTCATGTACCTATGATTGATCATGGAACATATATATCTTTACTACAATATCATGTTATTTGATGACCCCATATCATAATTAGAAGAGCACGGTAGCAATAATTAAAAATAATCGGATTTCTTATGAGCTTTTTGTTCAACATTACCTTAGTTTTTGTTGAGGTTCAAACATTGATTAATAAATAATTAAGTGAACACGTCATAGGTGATTGTACATAATAAAGTTTCAAAATTAATTAAAAGTTAAAAGAATACTAAAAATTTTATTAATATTTTATAATTTGATAGAGTAATGTTCACTAAGGCTCTCTGATTTTGTATTCTAGTGATAGGAATAAGACAATGTACAAGTAATAGTAGTAAAAAATTGTGGTAGCTAAAACATAAATATGTTCCAAATCTCATAGCTATCAACTTGGTTTTCTAACTATCAAATAGATTTCGTAAGCAAAAATTTTTGGATATGAAAGTATGTTCATGGTGAAAAAAAGAAGAATCTAAAAGGAATTTAAATGATGTTGTTTTCTCTACCTAAACGACGTCGTTTTGTTGAGACAGATCTCTTCTGATTTTTCTTCTTTTATCTTCATGTTTTGACTACTCAAATAATGTCTTTGTGTTTTCTCTTCGTGAAACATATGGCATTGGTGAATTGTTTTCGTGTTTTTCTTTCTATTTCTTTGCATTTTATGCTTAAAGGATGTATGTTCCACCTACAATTGTTCTTATTTTCTCATCGTTGTAGTTCTTTGGTAATTATCTTCTTCTCACTTCCAACATTTTTTTTTCCTCTTATTTGTAACGCTCCAAAGTCTCGATTTCATGAATATTACTTTTTTAGTCATGAATAATGTATCCCGAGGTAAATAGTAATACCAGAGGCCCAAATTACATTTTATTTTGTTTGGCATCGGATAATATTTTTCAAGGGTAGCCCAATGATCAAATTAGAACTCAAAACGAGCTCCTTTGAAAGGTTTGACCAAGTGTTGACTAATGGTCAAAGTTTGACATAGGAAATGGTGAAAGTAAAAAATGAAAACATTAATGGAAATAAATGATATTAATTAAGGTTTTTATGTGAGGTTGATATTTTTCTTATGGGATTTTTAGAAGAAGAAAATAATGGATTAAAAGTTAAAGTTAATTTTGGATTTTTTTAAGGGAAAAGTTATTTAGGGACCACATGACATTAATTGCTACTTAACACTCTCTTTTTCACCAAAGATAGTTAAGAAGAAGCCTTCTCCTTTCTTCATTTTTGAACAAGCCTTCTCCTTTCTTTATTTTTCTATCATTTTTAAGCCAACTTTCTTTACTTTTAACCCCCAAATCACCTATCAAACACTAAATCATCAACCTAGGGTCCCTGAACTTACTATGTCAACAAAAAGTTTGAGAAAAGAGGAAGAAAAGATATATGGGTATTTTCATAAATAGTACCCAAAATTTATAAGGTAAGTTAATAAAGTTTTGATTTTTTTAGCACATGCTTTTGATGTAGTTGTATGCATTGATGAATAAAATGCATGAAGTCGAATGTTTATGCAATATTATGAAGATAAAAAAGAGGAATTGAATGAGAGAGAGAAAGAGAAAGAGAACGAGAAGGAATAAGGAATTATTGGGGAAATTAAAGTTGATGGAAACTTAATTTGAAGAATTGGACATCAATTTGGTATGCGTTCTTGTAATTCTATTTTTTCCTAAAAATTGTGTATTAGGTAATTTAGGGTTCTTGAGTAAAATTGGAGGTTTATGAAATTATTGTTAAAAATATTTAGTTGGATTGTAAATAAAGTAGCATATGTAATTAATTTAGATTTTGGACTTATAATTTGTGTTTTCTCCAATTGGCATATATATCGTGAATTTGAAAATTTGATATACATATTATTTTTGACTAATTAGTAAAATGAATACGTCCTGAATGTTGTATAAACTAAATTATTGTACAAACTAAATTAAAGTCAATAACAGAAGAAAAAAATGACATAAAGAAGTGAAGGATTTTACAAGATTTTACTAGGAATTATATATGAATACATGAAAGTTATGTTTGAAATCTAGTTTAGAGGTGTTGATCATTGGAGGATGGATAAATTATTTGTTCAAGGAGTTTGACATGGAAATAGGTAGTTGAGTAACGTGCATGAGAAGTATATTGAAGTTTCTTGTAGGAGATTTTAAGTAAATATAGAGGAAACTCTATCAAAATTTTTATAAAGTAAATGATAATTGCTAGAATAATGAGATGATAAATAGAGAACGTTGTAGTTCAAAATGTTAGGTATGTAAGAAAATGGTAACACTCGATATGTCGATTTTATTATCGAATATGGGGTGTTGCATCGTTCCTCCAACGTTTACTTTTAATTCAAATTTTCAAAGTTTTTCTTTTGTGGCTTTTTGGGTTATGGAGAGTTCTTGAATATTTGTGTTTTGGAATTTCAGTTAATGTGTGGTTAAATTTAATTTGTCATTTCCTAAAATTTTTGTTTCTACGAGCTCCTTAGGGAGTTAAATGTTTTTTATTGGACTAGATTACTATACTGAGTATACTTTTGGCACTTCCATCCAATTTGTGTAACTTAAGTTATTACTTAATCGTATATTTGGATCATATAGGAAATAAGAATAAGGGATTTGTTTTTAATGGTCCTACTTGAAAAAAATTAGTGAAGAACTTAGTTATATTTGTTATACTCCAAAGATTTGACATTAGGCTATGTCATGACTATCATCAGCCACATTCATATAAGGTTAGTTCAAAATGTTGACATATTATATGTTTGCTAGGCTTAAGGAGATCATGTGAGGTATGATGTCTTGCCTAAAAGATTAAATCCTCTACCCTCACTAGGCGAACCACTTAAGGCAATACCATAGGCAAAGGTAGATGTAGGGCTTTATTGTGACACATTTAAGTGTGATATTAAACTTCCCCTTTGTCTTAAAAGTGCGAGAATGATTAAGCATATAGTCCATCCTTATTTCTAGCTTGGTGGTAAAATGTCATATCAGAAAAGTGCCCCTAACCTTACCCTTTTTAGGTTTATGCACCAAACAAGGGTTATTGTTGCCTAGTCTAGATGATTCAACCTAAGCTAAAGAAGTATTTTCATTTATGGGAAATCTTAAAGGACTTATAAAATCGAAAAAAGAAGTTTGAGATAGTCATAAATGATGGGAGTTTAGAATATTCTAAAGTGTATGGAATTACCTAAAGATTCTTTTATCAACTGGTATGATATTGAATGTGAAATTATTAACATTAAATAAATTGGAACAATATGAGAGACTAAGTCGATTTTAATATTAAGTGCAAACCTTAAAGCAACCTATAAAGCAACCTATAAACTTATTCTTTTATGGCCGAGAAGTCAATAAGTTTGAGTTATGACTTTGCTTTAAATGACTCCCTCCCCCATCATGAAGCCCTTTCATGTATGACATAAACACTAATCTTAATTCAACTTAGGAAATTTTAAAAGTAGCTATTTTCATTAGACATAAACACTAATCCTAGGATTTATGGCTTACATATTTCCTATTTCTTATTTCACATACGACATAGGCACTAATACAAGTGTTTATATTAGTGTTTATGTCATATGTGAATAACTATTTTATAATGTATCAACTAGGATTTGTGACTTAAGTAATACCAAAATGTGAAATAACTACTTTTAAAATTATAACCATTTATTGTCAAATGTCAATAAGCTTTAATTTATGTTTTTTACACATCCTTTTATTTTTTAATTCTCTTTAATAATAAATCTGCATATATGTTTTTATTTATTATTCTTTATACTTTTTGTATCAGTCATTTCAAATACATATTAAAGAACACCATCCTCTAGTTGTTTTTCATTGAATAAAGTTTCTCACCATATGCTTATTGTAATATTATGTTGTCATATATCTTATTATAAGGTTTTTCAAGTATGTGAACTAATTGCATTCTTTGCTATATATAATCACTTTTTAAAATGAGGCATAGATGTTAGTGATAATAATGACAGCGCAGATAATGGAATTGAAGAAATTTTAGAGGATGTAGAGAATTTTATGTAGACTATGGATGATAATACTTTGCCTAATATATTTGGTAAAATTACATAAGATAATTTTGAGAAGTTGTTGAAAGTAGCTCAAGTAGAATTATATCTATGGTGCTTTAATGTTCCACAACTATCTTTTATTGTAAAGTTGCACTTGAATGTATATGATAGATTGAATAATAAATATTTTGACATGTGGATTAAGTTGTTCAATGATGTATTATCGATTGGCCACAAACTGGTCAAATCTTACTATGACATTAAAAAATTGTTAAGGAACTTTAGATTAGGATGTATATCAATACATACTTGAATTCAAGAATGTCCTATTAGTTGGTAAATCAAAGCAGCAAGTGGATGATTAAAAGGGAAAAAGATACCATATAAAATCTTGAGATACTTTTCTATTAAACCACAAATACAAAGGGTTCTTATGTCAACGAAAACAACATAGATATGAGGGGGCATAAAAAGAAACACATTGTTGATAACATTGCAAGTCATCTAGCAGACATAAAGTCATAGAAACACTTTGATAGGAAGTTTTTATGGTTTGTAAAGGATTGCCATAATGTTTTAACTATGTTAGCCTATGATGGATTTAATCCATTTGATAATATGAGTACTTTTCACAGCATATAACTGATAATTTTTTATTATGATGATTGAATATATCATAAAAGTATTCTTTTTATTGTCGTACTATAATGTTGGTAAAATTTATCTTATTAATGCCATTAATGTTGATGATTTAGGCTCTGTTAATTATAATAATTGGATGTATCTTGATTATGATAATTGAATATATCATAAAGTGTTATTTCTATTGTCTAATTGTAATGTTAGTAACATTTATGTATTTTTTTTTCTTATAGATATCCAATATAATCACACCTGGTAGAAACTAAAGGAAAAAGGTGGTTGTTGTATAAATTGTAAAATAGAGGAATGTGCAACTTCAACTAGATCAATCAGTTGATGCCATAAATTCAATTCCTACCCAAAAATGACTTTCTATACCTTCAAGTCGCACAGGTTTGAAATTTCCTTTATATGTGTGTTTATGTGTGTGTGTGTGTGTGTGTGTGTGTGTGTGTGTGTGTGTGTGTGTGTGTGTGTATGATTTGAAAGTGAAATATTGTTGTTACTATATTGTGGAAATATTATATAAGTGGTTCTATTTCCTATGGGAAAAAGGAATATATAACTCCATTTTACCTTAAACAACGACGAAGTTATTAATGCAAGTTTGTTAATTTTTAATTCATTTGTTATCCGACTTCTATGTTAGTATCAAAAAAAGAAGTAGAGGTAAAACTAGAGGTTGTGAATTGTAACTAATCAATATTGTAACAAATTGCAAGTTATCAATATAGATTGATGCTCAGTAAGGTCTAATATGTAAAATTATCAAGTGAATTGGTCTAACTTGAAAGTTAAAGTTTATTTTCTTTTCCTTCATGTTTGCTTACATTAATCTTGTTAAAAGATTTAACAACTTGGTTATATTTTTTTACTTAATTTAGGAAAATTGTGATAAGGCAAAGGTGAGTAGATCAAAAATGAAAATACCTCATAATCAAAGGTTAAAGTTATTTGTAGCTGTCTGAAGTGAATATGTAAGATATATGTTTACAAGTTATGCTTAAATCAATAAACATTACATTATTTATAGTGCCTTTTTTTTTCTCCATAAAACAAAGTGAGAAGGAACTACATGGACAAGAGTGAAATATGATTACACTATATAAACTCACTCATTAAAAGGAAGGTAGTAAATGATGAGTACCAGAAGAAGTAGGAAGTGACCATGTAAGTATAAAAGTTTGTTCATTATTTTTCATTTATTAATGTAGTAGTAAATAGTAATATGTGGATTGAAATTTTTTTTAATTTTAGAATAAAGTGCAAGAGTTATTTGAGAACTCTAAATCTTAGGGGAATGAGCTCCATGCCACAGAGATTTGTGATACAGTATTTGGTACTCATTTTGGTTATGTGAAAGGCCTTATCATGATCTTAAGCTAAATATTTCAACCTCAGCATATAAAACAATCACTTAACACTTTCAAGAGGAAACAACATGCTTAAGATTACATTATAAACTGAAGTAATAGGGAATAAGAAACTTAAGCTAAATTAGCAAAATATGATATTTTATTCAAAAGGTTGCTTGGCCTGGATTGTGATGGAAATGACAAGAAAAGTGAAGGGTGTTAATTCTATCTCCTAGATTTATTCTATCACGTCTTATATGTACAATAATTTAATTATAACATCTTTTCTCAAATTACAAAGTAAATGAAGATGCAACTGATAAGTGATTATGTTATAAATGATAAAGTTATGCGGTGCTTACTTTAATCATAATCAAATACTTAGTTTATTAATACCCTCACAATATTTTTAGTAGATTTTAACCAACTTGGACCTAGAAAATACTAAATAGTCATCTGAGTTGTGATTAAAATTTTTGTAATATGAGCATCTTTGTCAGCATGTGAGACATAATCAAATTTGTGAAGTTATTTATTTATTTATTCTTTTATCTATAAGAACTGTTCAAGTTGTCATTAATATCTTGTATAAGAACAAAGGCTCATCCTTTAATGTTCTACTATTTTTATCGGTACAATTTGTTGATAGTTATATAATTTTACTTTATGTATATAATACACAATGTTTTGAATTAATAATAATTCTTTACAATTTAATTTTGTAATAATAAAAAACATGTTCATAGATTATATACACGAATTACTCAATAACATAGATTAAAACATCTCGCTGCGTTATTAAAAATGTAACAAATAATTAATTGATATATTTTTAAAAGATGTAGCCAAATAACATATAGCTACTAAGGACAAAGTCAAAAATTATTGATTAGGTTTTATTTTTCTTGCCTATAATTTTCTGTTACAGAAAATCGACAACACTTCGTGTGATGAAACAGAAATGTCATAAATGATAATTGACAACATTTTTGGAACAATTAGCCACATTTTTTTTGCTAACCTATTGTTTACTTTATTGTTAGTGATGTTTCCCTTACTTTTTCCTTAATTTCCTCCATATTTGTCCCCTCTTCTACTTCACAATTTTTCTTACGTTCTTCAATTCTCCTTGCATGTAGACAAGATATGGTTATTCCCCCTTGTGATGTATAAAAAATTACTATTCGTTGGGACGATTATAAACCGACATTAACTGCTTCAAGAGATGACTTTATGTTTTTAGGTACCTTAACCTTACTGTACCAGGATTCTTATATTCGTGTTACTTCTTGTCTCTTACTGTTCTTAGTTTGTTGCTTTCTTTTGGAAGTTTCTTTTTAATGGTGGAAACCTGTAAGCTTGCTGATTAATTTGCAGCAAGTACAAGGGAAAATTTTTCAGAAACTCAAGGTCTTTTCGCTAGATATATACTCCATCTGAGAGTCTTGGACTTAGATACAACTTGTATTGCAGTATATGCAGAGGTTTAATGGCTGATCTATAGGTTTATAAGTGAAGCTAATTGCCCAAGTTCTTGAACAGTGTTTGGCATTATTATAACCAGCAGTGTCAATGTCATCCTTTTTGTTTTTTTGGTTGCCCCGTTTATTTCACTTGTCTTTTGCTTTACTTAAATTCCTCTTCACTGAAATGCTCTTTGCCTCCCTTTTTCTTCTTTAATGTTGCCTCACCTTTTGTCGCTGTTTTTGCAGATTCATCTCTGTGTTCTGCAGCTAGGGCTTCCTCTTTGAACTCTTACCTATCTGATAATAAGTAACTTTTTTTTTTCATATCTTTCACTGGAATATATAGTGTTGTATCCTTGGTCGGAAATAGCAAGCTATAGATCATTTAAGAGTGCACACAAGGGGATAGGTATTATTCCCCAGTTCTTCTGATCTAAGAACCCTAGTTCTGAAAGGTAAGTCACAAGTATCCTATACGATTCCAATTTCAGTTTCACTTATTCATCGTCTGGTAAAACTTGTTCAGAATTACAGGAGGTGATTAATGGTTCTGTTATATGAAAATTTGCTTTCTAAATACCACTAAATTTCCTTTTTTTTTCTCTGAAAATATTAGCAGTGAAGATTGAAATTGGACCAGTAAGATCTCATTGCTGATATGAATTGACTATATCAATCTTATAAGAATTCTGCAGATGATCCTAGGAATGAGAATTTGGAGATAAGAGGGAAGTGACAGAGAGATTTTGAATCTATAAAACGATCACCAAGTGAAATATTCCACAGGTTTTTGTTATCTGATTGTGAGTTAGACCTCCATAAGGTTTCCAAGTAAATTTTAAGAAAGAAAAATACCCACAGATAATTAAGTTCAAGAAAAAGGCGGCTTTGCAGGTAAAAAAAGTTAAGTTAGAAAAGAAGATGTTAGATTTGCATAAGTACACTTCTCCACATTCAAACTTGAACTTTATAAAGTAACAGTAAACTGAGTTTCTAATAATTCATCAATGTTTTGCAGGTAGCTAGAATATTTATAGTGGATGGCTTCCTCCAGCTACTCCAATTCTCCATGTGCAGCTTGCAAGTTCTTGAGGAGGAAATGCCTCCCAGATTGCATCTTCGCACCATATTTTCCTCCAGAAGAGCCTCAGAAATTTGCCAATGTTCACAAGATATTTGGGGCAAGCAATGTCAGTAAGCTCCTGAATGAAGTACTCCCTCACCAAAGAGAAGATGCTGTGAACTCTCTTGCCTATGAAGCTGAAGCAAGGATGAAAGATCCTGTCTATGGCTGTGTTGGTGCAATCTCAGTTCTCCAAAGGCAAGTTTTCAGACTCCAGAAGGAACTGGACGCTACAAATGCTGACTTGATCCGCTATGCCTGCAATGAAATGCCACAACCTGGAAGAAGGGACACTCATGGAGTAGGGTTTTATGACCAAAACCTTAGCTTCTGGAACAATGACCCTTATGGTGGTGATCATAAGACTGGAGATGGTAGCAACTTGCAATAGTTGATCTATCATAAGAATTGAAGAAAACCCATCTAGGGTTTCTCATCATTTGCTACCTTGAATATATCCTAACTACAGATAAGAGTGGAAGCTGTGCCTGTTATTTTCTAGGTGAGAACTCTAAACTAATTAAGGTTGTTTCAAGTACATATAGAAGCATTTATATTATCTTCTGGACATCTCTCCCTGAGTAGAATCTCATGTACAAATGCAATTTATGCCAGAAATCTACTTCTTCTTCCTTGCTTACAAGCAGACTTATCAAGCACTTCCCTTTACAGGAGTCTCAAAAGCTCTATGTAACATTACAGAAGCAACACTGCACCACTAATAATATAAACCAGTTCTTTGTTATCAGGTTTATTTTATTTATAATGTACATAATACTTTATAAATTATATTTTAAATAAAGTATTTATCATCTTTTTATCAATACCATGCAATCATTTGCAGGATCAAAGGCAACATTAGATTAATCTAACATTTATTCTCGCCGACCTAAAGCTGTGAAGGAATCTGTACCAGCTACCTTGTTTTGTTTAAAAGCTATATAGAATTGTTTAAAGATTCTTTTACCAACTTGTATGATACTGAGGGTCAAATTATTAGCATTAAAGAAATTGGAACAATACCAAGGGCTAAGTTAATTTTAATATTGGTTGCGAGCCTTAAAGTAACCCGTAAAGTTATTCTTTGATGACCGGAAAGTTATAAGTTTGAATTACAGAAACAACATTTTTATAAAATGCATATAATTAATTTTCTTCCCTTGATCGCCGTAAAATAAAGAGTCTTGTGTATTAAGGTTTGCCCTTTCATGCCTAAAGTTAATGTTTTTAATTTTAAAGATTGAGATGCTTAAGGATTAATAAAAAATAAAGGAAACCAGTGTGCGGACCATCTGGCTACAATCACAGTCCTAGTTAGTCCAGTATTATATATTCTTCAGAAGCCTTCATTGATAATATTAGAACTTATTCACTGGGGCAAGCAAGGAGCGTTCTACCGTCGAAATATGCGCTAGTTAGCATGTAGTTGGATTTTGGTTTTATTTTCTTCTGTACAAAAAGAAGAAATAAAGAAAGTTGAAGTTTCTTAGCATTGAAATATGAATTATTGAATAATTTATTTGAAATACGTAATCCATTTTTAAAATATAACGATTATAAATTTTATTTAATTAAAAAATTAAAATAAAAAATTAATGTAAAAGAATGAATTGTAACTTTATAATTGAGATGATGGTATAATTACATAGTAATTTTTAAAATGATCAAATATTGAAATTTTTGTATTCGAGTATTTACAATTTTACAAAATTTATAAATATTAAAAATGAGTTGCATTTTTAATGGGATTCTTACTCAATTATTGTAGTCTTTGTATTAAATTTTTATTTAATTTATTAATTAGTTATTTATAATATATAATAATTAAAAAAAATGAATGATTTGAGTTAGGATTAGGAAGGCCACTACTTCTCATCCTTAACCGCCCAAAAAGTGTCACACCGACAAACTGATTCGACAACAATTCACTGTCTTAGTATTTACTTATTACAACGTCGTGTGATCGATCGGAAGTTGAGCTCATCAAAGGACAAAACTGACTCGGCACCGCCAAAAAGTTAAAACATAGTAGCTATTATAGATCACGTTGCGATGATTTCCAGCTGATTGATCTGATTGATTGATTAGATGCTCGGCTCAAAGGCCCAGTGGGCCTTGCCACATGCTCTATGAACAGCTTCCTCTACTTATTACTTAAGTAGTACTCTGTTGTCCAAGTTGGACAGAAGAGAAGCTACCTTCCCAGTCGCTTCGTTCTAATACTAGGTGTTACTGTCTTGGA
Source organism: Erythroxylum divaricatum (assembly GCA_025434745.1). Lineage (NCBI taxonomy): Eukaryota > Viridiplantae > Streptophyta > Magnoliopsida > Malpighiales > Erythroxylaceae > Erythroxylum > Erythroxylum divaricatum. The sequence continues at coordinate 27,948,215 of JANTPM010000001.1, forward strand.
GCAAAAGGTTGAATCCTCAATTTAAAGGGTTCTCCACACTCCGACTCGACGAAATAATTGGAAGGATGTAAATCAAATACTCAGCGGTCCGTTAAGGAGAGGTAAACGACTCACAGGCCTACAAGGAGTCCACCCTCAAAGTCCACAAGGGGCTCAAGAATGTTACTCCTACACTGCAAATCATGATATTCGAACCTTGCACCTTGGAGCAAATCTACTCCTCCGGAACCAACTGAGCTATGCCCTGCGGGCTAGCTAGGTGTTACTTTCTTGGCTTGCGGTTGTGTTGTGTCTAGAGATTACAACGATTGCAAGGTTTCGAGGTCCTAACATGTTTGCTCGAGTTCGACTCAGATCTGATCAATTTTTTAAATTAAAAATATAAAATGGTGTTGTTTTGTTTTGAAAATTCTAACCCAAGCCTTATTTTGCTTGACTAATTTTTGGTTTAAAATTAAAAATATAAAATGATATGATTTTACTTTAAAGTGTTGGGTTTCGAGTCAAACTGAGCTTGGGATTTTGCTTCAAAATGTTAGGCCTTGAGCCCAATTAAATTTGGATAGTCCAAACTTGAGCCCAATTAAAAGCATAATTAGGTCTAAAAAATTAGGTCTGAGGTTTAGCTTCACGCATACTCAATCCAAACTTAACTTGTTGACTTCATTTAAGGTTAGGTTAGACCGAATTAGGCCAGAACCCTTTTGGCATTCTTAATTGTGTCTAGAATCGAGTCTTGTTAATTATAGTTTAATTTAGATAAAAGCTGTGAAATATTCTTAACTTTGTTTATAAAATTTAAGTTAGTTCTTCTTATTATTTAATATATCGTTATATTTTAATTTTTTTGAATATTCTAATAATACGCCAAATCCTAACAAATGTTACCATTTTTACCCTCTTTTTAGGGGGTCAATTCTTTTGTTCCCGTTTCTGTGTGCCATTTTGTATACTCCTTCTATCCATTCATCCATTAATAACCACCCCGTGCCCTCTTTTTAGCGTGCAACGAATACTATTTTAATAATATTAGGGTATAGAATAGTAATAGAATATGAGTAAATTTTTACTTAGAATTTTTTGTAAAATATATCACACTTTTGGCCTTTAATTTATTAACCTCAAGTTTAGATAAGTTCGAATACTAAATTTTGAACTTAATTAAATCAAGCTTATTTTCTTTAATTTATATTAATTTTAATTTATATTAAAAATGTAGGAATTGATATATAAATATGTGAATACGTGCAATAAGAAGACTACATTCTTATAACCCTTTGGCTATTTACCAAAACTTTTTTCTTTTCACTTGTAAATTCAGGTATGCTTTTGTTATATTTCTTCTTCTCGAATGATCTTCTATTCGAGATTTATTCCTAAGTTTTATCAAGTGATATCTGGCCGATCTTGCCTTATAATTGTTTAAATATACTTTTGTGAGGATTATTTGAAGCTTTGATAATGATTTATGTTCAAATAATCATCGAAGCTATAAATTCAACATTTTATGGTGATTTTGATTAAGTCAAAGTCAATGAGTCATATTGTACGAAGCTCTTCATTTAGTGAAAGTCGAAGGAGGTATAACAAAAAATAGGAAGATAGGAAAAGATAATGAAAGAGATAAAACACACAGAGAAATTAACTTGAAGATTGCATCTTTTATTGAATAATCAACAGCTATTTATAATAGCTTTACATGAACATGGAATGAGAAAAATTAGGAAAACAATCCCATTAACAACATGAAAGAAGGAAATAAACTACCCACTAACTTAATTAAACTACCCACTAACTTGATTTAAACTACCCACTAACTTGATTAAACTACCCACTAACAATTAATTAAGGAACAAGAATGAATAAAGTGCACGCATAACACATGACATGTGTTTATTCAGTGTTGAGTTTTACACTAATTTTATCAGGAGGGTCATTAATGTATATAATCTTTCCTTTATACTTTTTACAAAGAGACAATTTCTGAGATTTGAACCTGGTCACAAAGCATCAACTTTTGATTCAATTAAGTTAAAATCAATATTTGGGTTTATTTGTGCAAATTAGCTTATTAATTTGATTAAGTATATTGAAAGTCTTAATCATGGAAACTTTGATGACGGAATAGTTGTGGATAGCTAATCCCTCTTTCAACGAGAGTTGTTCTCTTACTTACTCCTAGTGTTGTGCGAGCCTCGGTTTCATTTCTGCTTCTTCTTCGAAAGCAGCTAACTCTGCCTACACGACCATAGTTTATCAGTCTCGTTTAAGTACACAGTCGCAGTTCCTCTTTGATTTTGACTTGTTGATCTTTGATTCGAGAGAAAACCCGCCAAAACTAATAGACAAGTAGGTCAAGAACACAAAGTCAGAACTAGCAGGTCTTTAATTAAAGATTTCGAAACTCTCCTCAAAACCTGTGTGGTAGCATTACTGGTGCAAGTTTATCCTCTTTGATTGCAGGCCATAGCTGGATCAGTAGGTAGAATCAAAGTGTAAATAGGAGTGTTCTACTCCTAATCAGGTCGCCTTGGGAGCTCTTTAGAGTACATTGAAGTTATAATTTAATGCCATATTTAAAAAAGGGGTGGAAATCGTTCACTAAAGGTTGAAGACGACGGTGCCACAGTTGTTAAAGTTGTATTATCTGTGTGTCGTTTTGTTTCAGGTAACTTTGTCATTTCTTACTTTAGCTATTCCCTGGGGCATGGCCTCTGCAGTTTTTCTCAGATTTGTTTTACACTTGGTGCTTTTAACGGGCCCCTTTTACTTTACGAACGTTATTTTAGTGAGTTAAAAGATGCTAAAGTCTTCCATTCTTTGAACGCAGTCATGAAGTGACATTTTCATGCATATGAATAGGAGAGTATTTGGGAAAACTGTAATATTTTTGGACCACAAGCTATCATATGCATTATGTCATCTTCATTTTAGATCAGCAGACATTGTTAATGAATAAATATATATTTTTAGATTATTATTATCATTTTTTGGCACCACAATAACAATAAAAATTATTATTTTGGAACAAACTCATAATTTTAGTTTGTTACGATTTTGTTTAATATGGATTAATTATGCCTATTTTATGTGCATTTGGTGTTGCATATATCATGTTTGCTTATGAATTTAGTGGTTAATTTTGAACGACTCCAAAATTAAGCATACTTGATTCTTCACTTTGATCAGTTGAAGTGGTATATAGTCACCAAAGTGAGCTTCGTGGAAACTTTTTCATTGTGAATTATTAAGGTATTGATGTGTTTGTTTGTTCATATTATCAGGAATCCCACATCGAACAACTATAAGAGCATTAAACAATATATAATAGTATGCAAATCTCCTCCTCTTGAGCTAGCTTTTGGGGATGAGTTA
>JANTPM010000001.1:27964472-27979472 GCA_025434745.1 Erythroxylum divaricatum
AATTTTTATTGATAAATAATTTTAATTTATTAAATATATATTATTTAATTATTAATAAAAATTTTCATAATTTTTATTAATAATTAAATAATTAAATAATAATAAATTAGATTATAAAAAATAAACAGAAAAAATTCCCTTAAAGAAAAAAAAATACAAACTAAAAACTCAAAACAAAATCAAAAAATCAAAAACAAAAATGAAATGATCATTTTGGTTACAGCCTGGTGAAGGCTCGAAGACATTGCTGCCTCCTACTAGCTCTGAATGTTAGAATGGAACCAAGCATCGAACTCCATTTGTAGAAGGAAGAAACCTGTCAGGCATTTTGTCGAACACCTCCTACCCTTGATTGGAGGAGCCATGCAGAGGGAATTCTCAAGCAATGTATAAATTATGTATCTAAACCGACTTTATCTTCCTACCCTTGATTTATTTTATAGTTCTGAACCCTTACTTTTAATCAAACTCAAGATCGAGGAAATTACTTCCAACCGTTATGGATTCCTACGCTTCTCTACTGGAGAGAACCAGAGTACCCCAACCTTCTATCCAAAAATTCGCTGTCATCTCTATCTTCTCTAAACTCCGATCCGCACCAAGTTACCTGGAGCCGGACTCCGCCCCCGGAAGAGACGCCATTGCTCAGTGTATCAACTCTTCATCTCCGCCCGTCGTCGACCAATCCGTTCGCGAGCTCTGCTGTCTCGTGGCGGACTTCAAGTTGGACCTTTCTCGAGGTTTGCTCGAGCTACAGTCCGCGCTTGAAGGGTCGGACCCCAAGTTTGTCAGTTTGTTTGTTAAGGGACTGGGATTTCTTATCCGGGTCGGGTTTAAGAGGAAGCATGGGTCTTGGCGGTTTGGTGCTCCCGAGAATCACCCTTTTGTTAAGGTTAGTGAATTGATAAGTGGGGTTTTAGAGTTTAAGCTGGTTCTCGCTAGTTTGCTCCTTCTTCTACTTATTTTCGAAAATTAGTTGATATTCAGTTTACTTGTTTACTGAATTGTAGCTTGTGTTGTTGACGAATTTGATGGTTTATGATATTTGGGTTGTTTATGGATTGCAGATTTTGTCGAGCAGAGTTGAAGTTCATTCTGAGTTGGTCCACCAAGTTCTACTCCTTATGGCACAGAATAGGGAGTTGGGAATGCTGGAAGTTTCTGAATTCCTGCGACCGTTTCTTAATTTTTCAATTCTTCGAGTACCTTTTTCAGATTTAGCAGCATCTTTATTTTTACGGGAGCTTATATCATCAATGGCATCTTTTTGTTGTTCATATCCTTGTGAGGCCATTCCAGTTCTTAAACTACTAGCCAGAAGCATTTCTTATCTACCGCACAAGAACTTAGATGTCAGTACAGTTGTTTACCGATGTTGTATTCTTGGTATATTCAGCGTTGCTTTACTGGTTTAACTGTATTGGCATGGTATGCAGGAACTTAGGAACTCAAGTTATTACCTGGAAAGCGTTATTGATGCTTACACAGTAGTTTTGAAACGGTTGGTTGGAATAGGATTGGTATGATTTAATGTTTTGGTTTTGAGTGTTTGTAAACGAGTTTGCAACTCGAGGATAATTACTTCATCATCTGCACGTTATAATTTTTCGTATCTTTTTTGATATGTTAGTAGCTGGTAGCTGTGGCTCAAAAGCTTGGTGTGAAACTGTCAGAGGACATTCTTTCCCTATTGACACACCTTCGTGGGCATTCTGGTGGCATTGAGCTAATTGTTGAACTTGTCAAACGGTTACTTGTTGTCCAGGAAGATCTTGCTTTGCAATATGTCCCTGAGTTATCATCAGTGATGCTGTCTCTATTTATTGTCCTAATTGAATCTGAACTTGAACACGATCAACTCTCTTTATTGAAGCTCCTAACCTTTCTTATAAAGTGGAAAAGGAAAAACAGTATGTTCACTCTATCCCACGTTTATAGGATTAAAAAAGCACTCAAGTAATATATTCTGATTTGCTTTTTTTTTTTTTTGGATTGAATGATCATTTTATGAGTTTCTTTTCATCAAATATATATATGGTGTACTCACATTTCTGATTACTGTATATGCCTCTTAGGCATCCAAGGTGCCTCTTAATTTGTCTATTAAAAATACTTGTACATGCCTCGTCTTATCATTTTAATGGTTATTTTCTTGCAATCCTGAACAATTGGTTGCTTTGTTTATGTTCCTTCAAACTTTGTGCTTTCCATTTATCCATAGAACAAGTTTGAAACATTTAATCTCTGCTCTCAATTAGTACTTTGATGACTGTCTCATCATTTTAATGGTTATTATCTTGCAATCCTGAACAATTGGTTGCTTTTTTTATTTTCCTTCAAACTTTGTGCTTTCCATTTATCCGTAGAACAAGTTTGAAACATTTAATCTCTGTTCTCAATTAGTACTTTGATGACTTTCTCATCATGTGCATTATTGTTACTTTACACTGTGGGACACTGCTGAATGTTTATAGTGATTTACTTATTTTGCAGCAAATTTGGATGATATTACTAAAGCTGCTTTGGATGAAGAGCTCTTATTTATGTTTCCTGTCATCAACCTTATGTCATCTGCTTCTAGACCTGTTAAAGGAGCTGCATCTGATTTACTTGTCATGTTAGAGCATCTCCTAGTACAATTGTTGAGACATCCAAGAATTGAATTATCCAACAAAGGAAGAACCCAATCCATCGGCTCACCTGGGCTTCTGGTTTATAGGCTTCTGCAACATCTTTGGTTTCAGGCATGTAGCTATCTCTATCCTCTTAATGTCAGATATTCAATCACTTTTTTACAGGGTTTTGCTAGTTTTTCACCCATACAATGTATGCTTCCTATTTGTTGTTTAGACCCAGAAAGAGAAAGATTTCTCATTGATGTTTAAGAACATATTTCCATAAAATGGCTTCGGTGTCAGCCTTCATCACAATGTTGTTAAATAAAAGAGAAGAGTGCTCTTAGTTACTACCTATATATCTACTATTGTTGCTTAAGATGAAGAGAGCGTTCCAAAGTTTCCTATCAACCACATTCATCTAGTTGGGACATGGCTGCTTGAGTTTACTTTAAAGGAAAATTTATTAGCTATTTGACTATCCTATGATTTAGTTCTCTCAACATTTTGACTACTTTGTTTCCCAGGATCAATTTTTGCAGTCCAGTTTTTTCATAAATTTCGCTTCTGGTTGTAAAACTAGTGTCAAAGGCATACACAATGAGCCAAATCCTTGGAGTTCTCAACTAAGAGAACACTCTTTGCATATCATTGAAAGGCGGAAGTCCTCACATCCTATTACTCGGTCTCAAGAAATTTTTTTAGCTGGTGAGGCCCCCAAACTCTATGTTACTTGTATCCTTCTTTCATTGCAAGAGTTCATTTATATCATAATAATGCAATTCAATATCATAGAAATGCCTCCACTACTCTCTGCAATTAATGGAGTTCTGGTGATGCATCAGTCATTGGGGAATACTGCAATAGATTTATTTGCTGCTATTGGTGTTATGGATCTGAGACAGGGAGTTCCACTGCTACTATGCATTCTATTTTACTGCAACATTTTCACCAAAAAGGATTTTAATTGGCACAATCTAGTGGTGAGTTATTCTAGTATGAGAATGCCCATTCTTCTCATTTGGTGGCTTTCATTTACTCTCTCTCTCTCTCTCTTATTTTTTTATTTTTTAAATTGATCTGTCTGACAGCCAAGACTTTTAGCAGTGCTTCCATCACTTGCTTCGAGTTCCGTGATGATTCCACTTGTGGTTCAGACTATCCTGCCAATGCTTCAAAAGGATGGAAATGCGTAAGTACTCCTTGATTATTAATGGCCTCACTTTCATTTCTTTATTCAATACTCAATACTGTGTTGGATTGAATAACAGGAATCAATTGAGACTAATTAGTCCGTGCTCTGGTCTTGTTTATTGCTTTAATTTAGAGTATCCCATTCATCCTAAGCATAGTGAGGATTATCATTCAATGGACTTTGTCATTCCCCAGATTGTGTATGATAGGGCTTGTTTGCTTAGGAGATCAAATTGATGTCATAATTTTGAATCACTATCTAAAATTCAAAAGATCTACTCCAAAGGGCAAACTGTTTTTTTGCTTGTTTCTGTTTATGATTCTTATTGTTTTTGACTATGCTTTGTGTATATCATCTGCAGAGTGTTGTTTGCAACAGGGGCTCGTTTACTTTGTCAAACGTGGGAAATCAATGACCGTGCCTTTGGGAGTCTGCAAGTATGTTCTTACTATGCTGCTTATGAATAGTGCCATGTTTCTTTTTACGCTATTAGGTACTGGAACTTTCTTTTGGAAGAAAAAAGGAAAAATAAGAAACAACATGCATGCAGCAGTATGCTCGATTTTGTTTATAACGTGCTTAATAATATGCAGGCGGTATTACTTCCACAAGTATTCAAGGAGTTGAAGTATGAGAGAAATATCTGTATAAGTTTGGCTGCTTCGGTTAGGGATGTTTGCAGGAAAAATGCTGATAGGGGTGTGGACCTTATTTTGTCTGTTTCGGTATGGGGAAAATGAACCTGGTTTTTATATTTAGATTTTCATTTTCTGGTAATCCATGCATGCTTCTTTTCATTCTCATGTTCTTTTCTTTCTCAATAACAGGCATGCATTGAGAGCCAGGATTCTATTATTCAATCTCTTGGTTTTCAAAGCCTTGCTTATCTTTGTGAAGCTGATGTGATTGGTAATGACAATTGCCCTACGAAACTAAAGGATGATTTTTTTCATTTTTCAATCCGTGTATGGATTCAGTATATGCTTGAAGATAGATTTTATTTGATTGTCTCAATATCTCCAAGTAAGCTGATAGTAGTGGCTTCAGTAAATTTCTTGCAAGACCATTTGGGAAATATGATAGTGCAATTTCTTTGAGCATCTCATCCAATAGTATTATAGGCAAGAGTTGCCAAGTATCTTAGATAACGTTGACGCCTGCTTAGCTTTGGCTTTGATAGTCATCCTTTGGCTAGGGGAAGCAAAGTTTATAGTTCCTTTGGCAGGGAATATGACAAGTATCTAGGGTCCTCGGCCTAATTTTTGTGGTTGAAGAAGGATTCTCCTCACTTTCTGCATGTCTCTAACATCATATTGAAAAATTTTCTTTCTGCTTATGCAACTAAGTAGGCAGAGCTATTTGCAAAACTAAGTAGGCAGAGCTATTTGAACTATTCCTTTTCTGCAGAAATGTTTATGTTTTCCCCCTAAGCAACAGTTGGAAAATTACTTTACCTAGAGAAAAGGCTACAGTGTTCACCTCCAAGCAATTGTTTTTTAATTTGCATGGTTCTGAAATAAGTTGTGATGTATATTAAAATCACACTATTTTCCTTAGAGAACTCTCAATTTGTTTTCTGTCTAGATTTTTACACTGCTTGGGATGTCATCGAAAAACATGTTCTGGACTACTCCACACACCCTGTTCTGGCCCAAAGGTGAGCATTTTGTAGTATTTGTTGATATTTAGGATTATGGTTTCCTTTAAATATTTCAACATCTGCCAACGCCTTAGGAAAAGCTGAAGATGGTTGGCTGAGCTGGGCTGAACTTTTAAATTGCCAGTATTACTGGCTAGTTTGTAGCCATGTTTTGACAGTTTTCAGTGTCATCATTATATCTGGCTGACGACTAATTCTTCTGATTGACAGTTTATGCCTTCTTTTGAGATGGGGTGCCATGGATGCTGGAGCATATTCAGAAATTTCAAGAAATGTTTTACAAACTTTGTGGGTCGTTGCTTCCTCCAGACATGTCGATTATGGGGACCAATGGACAAAGGCAAGGGTTATCGCATTTGAGGCCTTAAACCAATATGAGGTAAATGTTCTGAGTTTGAAGGCATATCCTTTGGAACTTTTCCCCTGGTTTGATAACTTCATTCCTTTGACATCTATAACAGCAAATGGATGAGGAACTATGCTTTATTATGTCTTAATTTCATCCTGCTTTATTATGTCTTAAATTTCATCCATATTTAATGTTTTGTTCTTAAGGTTCCAGACCTAGTTAGTGGAATTCCAGATTTCAAAAAAGCAAACACGGATTTGCTTTTGAGTGAGACAAATCTTGACGTACTTAAGGCCATGGAAGCCTTTGAAGTCAAAATCATAGACCATGAACACATGTAAACAATGTATTTGATTTTCTGTTTTATGAGATAGAGTTTTGCAGCACCTGATATCAAATAGTTCTATTTTCTTCAGGAATCGGCGAAGACTCATAAAGGATAAAAAGGTTGCAGGAAACAAGGTTGAGAAACTGCTAGATGTCTGTCCCCAGGTTCTCTTCCCTTCAGGTATAATAACATATGCTGCACAGTAAGAATGTGTACTATTTTGCATTTAGTTTCTGTCAAAGAACAATAAAAAGACTAAGATATTTCGCTGCATGTGGTCGTGGCACCTTTAGTTGGCAGTGAAAGTTTCAAGTTTAGCCTTTTAGTACTGATTTACACAATTGAGGAATATATTTGAAGGACTTCTGCAGACGCCTTTGTTCATTTTCATTTCATTTTCTGCACACTCCTCTATTAGAGGAGTATTACCACTTGGAGTGTACAATTAGGAGAACAAGAACATGAATTCCCTTTAGCCACGGCCTGATATATAGCTCTTGCAATTCCATCATGCAACCTATGTAGCTTGTGATTATGATTTATAACTGCAGGTGGAAAACATAGTGCTGGACAACTACCTGGTGCAGCTCTATTATGCCTTTCCTTTAACCCTAAAAATTTGAACAACCAAGGAAGGGTATGATAAGTCACATATTGAAGTTTTATTCTCAATTATTGACCAATATTTCAAGTCTTCATCGCCTATTTCAGGTGTTGCAAGATGTTCATACTGTTTATCAGAACACATTGTTGGATATAGCTGCTTCTCTTCAACTTTCTAGAAACATCTTCATTGCCCTTCTGTCACTACAATCATGGAAATCGTTCATGAGTCGATGGATTAAGGGTTATATTGCAACCATTGATGCTAAGGTTTCTTCTGTAGCATCTGATAAAATGTCAAAAGTGGCTAATGATATCCTGAAGGTGCATATTTTGTCTTTCATTCTCTCATAATACCCTTTCTTCACCTCTTTTCTGTCATCTTTGCCAGCATAGGCAGTTTTGGGTTTTAGGTGCAATGTTACTGTTTCATGTCCTGCAGGTTTTGTTGCAACTTGCTGAAGAATCTATACCACGATCTGCTGAAAATATTGCACTGGCAATTGGGGCACTCTGCATGGTAAGAGATATGTACAATGCAAATTTCTTGCTATAATTTTCTGGTCACCGATTCCTTTTAATGTGAGAGATGTCTGAGACCAAGGTGAATTTTTGTGTGAATGTTGTTATGGATAGTATGTTCTGCTAAACCTAGGCAATCTAATCATCCTTTCTAATCAGAGCAGTATTTTCTTTGCTATATATGTGCCTACTGAAGTTCTACTGCCTAAGACAAGCGTACTCTGGCTGCGCAAGATTTCTTCTACCCCATCTTCTTTGGTGAAAACCTATTAATCGATCATCTAACTCTTTTTTACCATTGGTATAAGTTTCTATGCCTTTTAAGGAATGAAGTATCTTTATTGGATGCTTTGCTGGCTATTTTCAGGTCTTGCCTCCATCTGCTCATACTATCAAAGCCGCTGCTTCAAAATTTCTATTAAATTGTTTGTTCCAGCATGAACATGAATTCCGCCAATGGACAGCTGCAATATCTCTTGGATTAATATCTAGTTGCCTGCATGTAACTGATCATAAGCAGAAATTCCAAAATATTAATGGACTTATGGAGGTAGGAAGATATGTTATTTGTAGATGTTTCTATAGGTTTCAGTTCATGTTCAGAAAGCTCTGAGGAATGAGGGTGTTCTTATTTTCTTTCCCTCGGTTATATATATATATATATATATATATATATTGATGTGTGCACTGATTGAGAGCATGTGCCTGCAGGTTTTGTGTTGCAGCAGAAGCATTCTTGTGAAAGGAGCATGTGCTGTTGGCTTAGGCTTTTCATGCCATGATCTTGCCAGGAGGATTCAAACTTCTGATAACACTCATTTGGAGAAAGAAAAGTTGAAGATTCAGGAAGTTGACATGCTAGGAAAGATAGTCCGGACATTAGTTCTAATGATAAGTCCTTTTTGTCAAGCTTCACATCATACTCTAGAGGCTCTGCTTGAATATTTCCCTAAAGCCAGTGATGAAACCAAGATTGAGATAGGTCCTGAACGTTTGTTTGAGAAGTGTGATCTGGAGGAAGATATCTGGGGTGTTTCTGGTCTTGTGTTTGGGGTGGGAAGTTCTGTTAGTGCCCTATACAGAGCTGGGGCACATGAGGCCATGAGTAAGATAAAAGACTTGATAATATCATGGATCCCACATTTAAACACGAACTTTCCTAGTAAAGGATCAGATAAATTTTTGTCTGTCGGGTCGTGTCTTGTACTTCCAAGTATTGTTGCTTTCTTCCAGAGGGTGGAAATGATTAGTGACAATGAACTGGGCGAATTGATGAACGGTTACAGTGAGCTCATATCTGAGTTGACATCTGTGAAAATGTCTGGTGCTTTCCACCAGAGTTTGTTATTGGCATCATCTGTTGGAGCAGGAAATCTTATTGCTTGCATTTTAAATGAAGGTGTCCACTGCGTTGAATTTGAACAAATAAAAAATTTCCTAGACTTGTTCAGAAAATGCTATTCTAATCCTCATCCCAATCTTGTGCAACTGGGTGGGATGCTTGGAGTAGTTAATGCTATGGGAGCTGGTGCAGGGATTTTGGTTGATGGCCATCTTTTTTCTTCCTCAGCAAATACTGGTCCTAAAAAAATGGTTGGTTAATATCTTCTTTTGTCTTTCTGGTTAAGCATGATAGGCACTATGGAGTTACATATGTAACAGGATTTCCATATGCTTGGCAGGAATCAACTTATACGATAGGTCCTTTGCTTTCGAGCCATTTTATTGAACCACATTTGACGACATTGATACAAGAGATGTTTCTCGTTGCACAGAATTCTGACGACCTCCAAATGCAACAAAATGCATCTTGGGTTCTTTCATTCCTTCGAAATCATTTATGGTCCAAGAAACTCGGCATTACTGAAAGTAGTGCTCAGACTGATGTTGCTGATCCAAAAACAGTTTCTCACAGTTTTTCAGAGGACAGTTTAGTCATGAAACTCTCTGTCTGGCTAATGCATCGTAACTATACTGGGGTATGGCTTAGAGATTATGTTATGATGCTTATCTTTGTTTTGTTCCAGCAGATTATGATAACTTATAATATGTTGGATCTGCCATGCACAGTGACTGATTATCTACCTTTCACCTAAAATTGAAAACATGGTCACAAAATAACATCGTCCTTGAAACAGATGAAGCTTTATCTGACTGTAACCAACTATTACAGAGGCCATATACTTTGATATTTTAGCTGTTAACTTGTAGATGTGCTCTGGCTGCTTTGTCAAAAAATGCTACTAACTTGTGGCCTTCTCAGCTCTTTAAGTTAAATGATGCCTGTGTGTTAAAATTATCCTTTTTATTCACAGATAAAAAAGAACTGTTGTATTTCCCATAAATTTGAGGTGATAAATCTTTTGAAATACTTTGCTTTCTGATTTTCCAGGAAGATCAAAATTTGGACGTTGGAACAATAATAACTGTCCTAAGTTGCCTCTCACAAGCTCCCAGACTGCCCATTTTAGATTGGGGATCGGTTGTTAGACGCTGCATGAGATATGAGGCTCAAGTTTCTGAGTTTTTACGACCCAATTCAGTTCTTAAGCAGAGAACCCTTAGGCAGGAGTGTCTGAAATTCTCAATGGCTCACGCAGACCAGTTTGAGCCCCTCCTAACTTTTCTGGATGAGCTTACTGACCTCCCAAGATTCAGCACATTAGGCATAAATATGCAGTCTTTTTTACTTCTCCATCTTGCTGGCCTAATAAAAATATTCTCAGGTTCTCGGCTAGAGAAGTTGTTCTGTGATATTGCCGATTTCTTTACTTCAAATAATTCATTCCAAGTATATAATCCTGACGAGAGGAGCTCATTGAGAATGTCATGCTGGAAGGGTCTTTACCATTGTCTAGATGATCCTTCTCTTAATTGTTTAGATTCTATGTCAAGTGTTGATAAGTGCATACAAGTGTTGTTTCAGTTGTTGCCTGTTTCAGAATCCACTGTTACCATTGAAGCAGATCTTCCCACCTGTGGAGAAGAGTGGTCAGAGGTAGTTAAATGCCTAGCAAAGGCTAAGGACGAGTGGTTATTGGATTTCCTCCAGGTAAACATACGTTCCGTTCTACCTTGTTCTTCGTATATTCTTTGTGGTACCCTTCATACCTTTTGAGTTTGCATAATTATCAACTTAAATCCGCTGAAATGATTGAAGTAATTGAAATTTATTCCTCATATCTTTCAAGTCTCATCCACTCAATAATTGTTGAAATACCTCCAACAGGTTGGGATTAAGAGAGCTGAATTGAGTTGAATTTAAGTGTCAGTGATTTACAGTTTATACTTCTTTCCTCAATGAATCCTCCCCGTCAGGTTTCCCTGCTGGATCTAACACAAGGAGATGACCTGACTACTGAGGTCCTTAAGAAGCTTCTAACAATGGCCAAACTTGTGAGAATGGGTTCCATCCCATTGATGAAGCTTGGAATATTAAAAGCCTGGCTTCTGAACTCCAAATCACGAGGTAGGTTGCTCCATGTGGTGAACTTGACTACTATGAACAAATCAGCAAACTTAAAAGTGTTAATGATGTTAATAAACAAATAAATTAGTTCATTGCCTCAATCTTTGAGCTATACCTTGTTTCATGCATATGTTTTCATGGTTTCAGGCATTTGGAATCTGCTTGTTGAAGTCGTAGCAGCTCTGCAATTTGCAGAGGGAAGTGTCAAATGTCAGTGGCTTGCTGATGCAGTAGAAATTAGCTGTGTCTCAACTTATCCTTCCACGGTATATACACGTCTAGTCTCCTACCAAAACTGCATGGCAATTGCTTCTGAATTTGTATAGTAACATAATGTGATCTAACCATGCCGTTACTTATTTCCTACTAGATTTTCTAAAACTCCTCATCAAAGAAGGAAGCACTATAAGAAGCAACTTATTTCCATGCAAATAGAATACTGCTATGTTCCGTTCACTTTCGGTCATCTGGATAAGATGATACGTGCCGTTGTATAACATTTGCCACCCAGTCTGATGCTTTCTAATGAGTTTCTGCTCTTCTGCTACAGGCACTACAGTTTGTTGGTCTGCTATCTGGTAGCTGCTGCAAATACATGCCTCTCCTAACTCTGGATCAACTTACTGTGTTGAGCGATCTTCCGGTTACGCTGACCTCTCTCCTGAGTGATCCGAACTGGGAGCATGTTGCGGAATCCATAGTTTCTAATCTCTGTGCATCGACCGAACGAATTTACTCCTGGGTTTCAGGCACAGGATTACTTGATGATACACTCAGTACACAGCCTATTGACGAAACAGAACGTGAAATGGCTGCATTTCTATTGCAAGTCATGCATCAAACTTGTGTAACTTTGAAAGAGCACTTGCCTCTGGAGAAGCAACTTAGACTTGCAAACATGGCAGTCAGTTAAAGCTCGTAAGACACTAACTTACCTGATACTAGAGCATCAAAGCAACCATACCAGCTTTTGACATTTTGGCCTGAAATGGCTGAGACCAGACCTAACCACACATGTAAATTTTCTTCTGGAATATATTCACATCTACATCTTTTCTACCAATTTAACTCTCACTGGCACAAATTCTGTTGCTGTCTGAATTTCCTAATCTCAACTAAAGATGAGAAGTCTGTGACTTGAATTATTGGATTTCAGATCGGATAATTAGATCTTAAGTCAGATTTGAATTTGAGATGGAATTTTAATAAAATGATATTATTTTAATAAGACTCAGAAAATTTAAGATAATTTTGCAAATTAATTAAAAATTATAATTGTAATTATAATTAAGTAATTTTTTCTTCAGTTAGATAAACTATCTTTTTATACTCTATGCATTAAAAAAATCTATCATAAGCACATTATTTCGATATTATTTCAATTAATTTGTTTATTTCAAGTATTTAAAGTTATAACGAACATGACTTCTCTACATGTTGCTGTAACGAGAGAAATGCAATCCAAGTACAGAATCCTGTCTTAAACCCTAAAGAGACTATCTTCAACTAAAGCGCTTGTTCTTGCTCTTCCCCTCTTCGATTCCTCATTCTGTCTCTGTTTTATTCCTTGTATGGTCAACTGATGAGTAGAGTTCTAACTAGAATCCCCAGAAAATTAATACTTCTTGAATCCAATGGACCATACTATCAGAAATTTGTGCCAAAATCGTTGCTTTCTTCCTCTTCGTCGTCGTCATCATCATCTCTTCAAACTATAGTTGGTTCAGATTCTACGTCTCTCTCAAGCCCTCTTTATCATTTCCTACCAGAAACCCAGAACCCCAATAACGTGGTGAATCTTATTTACTCATCTCTCAAACGAGATCGTACCAATTTGGCCATTCTCCAGACGGACTTAAAAGGGATCCTTTCTCATCTGGATACAAATGGGATATCGAGGGTTTTGTTGAGATGCCAGGCTGATTCAATTTCGGCAATTACGTTCTTTAATTGGGTCAAAGACGATCTGGGTTTAAGACCCAACTCCTATAATTATTGTCTTATCATTCACATACTGGCTTGGTCTAAGGATTTCACACAGGCTATGAAATTCTTGATTGAATTGGTTCAGTTGGTTAAAGATTGCTCACCTCAAGAGGATGTGCTTCGAACTCTGGTTTCTTGTTGTGAAGATTGTAACTGGGACCCTGTTGTTTTCGACTTGTTAATTAAGGCTTATGTGAAAGTGGGTATAACTGAACAGGGTTTCAGAACATTTGTGAAGATTGTGGAGTTTGGTTATGTTCCTAGTGTGGTTGCATGCAATTCTCTTCTGAATGGGTTGTTGAAACTGAATTCCTTTGGACAATGTTGGAGAGTATATGATGAGATGGTGATGATTGGGGTTCATCCAAATACGTATACCTTCAATATTCTGACTAATATTTTCTGCAGTAGTGGGGATGTTGATAAGGTGAATGAGTTTGTGGAAAGAATGGAAGAAGAAGGTTTTGAGCCAGATATTGTGACATATAATACTCTGATTACTACTTACTGTAGAAAAGGAAGATTGGAAGATGCATTTTATTTGTATAGGATCATGTACAGAAGGAATGTTTTGCCAGATTTGGTTTCATATACTGCACTAATAAATGGCCTGTGTAGAGAAGGGAAGATGAGAGAGGCTCATCAACTATTCCACAGGATGGTTCACAGAGGCCTGAATCCTGACATTGTGACTTATAATACCCTCATCTCTGGTTACTGCGAGGAAGGAAAGATGCAAGAATCAAGATCATTGTTACATGAAATGATAGCAAGTAAGATTTGCCCTGATAATTTTACTTGTCAGGTTCTCCTGGAAGGATACGGGAAAGAGGGTAAGCTACTTTCAGCTTTGAATTTGGTTTCGGAACTTGAGAAGTTCCGTGTTCCAATCTCTCGAGAAGGTTATGATTATCTGATAGCATCCCTTTGTAAAGATGACAGGCCATTTGCAGCTAAGAGTCTTCTGGAAAGAATCTCTAAGCTTGGTTATGTTCCTGACGAGGAAATCCATAGTGAACTCATCATTTCTCTATGCAGAATTGATTCTGGAACAGATGCGTTACTCTTCAAAGCTGAGATGGTTCACAGAAATTTGAAACCTAACATTGCCGCATACAGGGCTCTAATAAGCTGCTTGTGCAGAATAAATCATAGCGATGAAGCTGAAGCTTTACTCGAAGAAATGGTTCGAAACAGTGTGCAACCAGACACAGAAATCTGCAGGGCATTAGTGCAAGGCTACTGCAAGGAAGGGGACGTTGGTAAAGCAGAATCATTACTAGAATTATTTGCCAAGGAATTTCAGATACTTGATATTGAGAGTTACAACACACTCGTTAGAGAGTTTTCTGAGGATGGTGATATGACTGAATTAATTGCATTGCAAGATAGAATGCTGAAAGTGGGATTTGTCCCAAATAGCCTGAGTTGCAAGTACATGATCCAAGGTTTACGGAAAACAACAGAACTAAAGAGCAACAAGCTTCTTCTAGAATGAGGCATGGAATTAAGCTTCTTATGAACTGATGACCTGAAGAATGCATCAGCAACATAAATGGTGTACAATTGAGAGAGCCTGGCAAGGTAGAGAAGACCTCAATTCTCCCAATACTCTCATGAAGCCGCAATATTGCAATTGCAATCCGGACTGTTATGGCGATTTCACATTGGAATCACATTTTCATAAATGCATCGGTATCGTTCACAACCGTCCGTGATTGCAGTATAACCCTAGACAGCAGATAATTGATATTGAGAGTTACAATACACTCATCAGAAAGTTTTCTGAGGATTGTGATATCACTGAATTAATGGCATTGCAAGATAGAATGCTGAAAGTGGGATTTGTCCCAAATGGTCTGAGTTGCAAGTACATGATCCAAGGTTTATGGAAAAACAACAGAACTAAAGAGCAACAAGCTTCTTCTAGGATGAGGCAAGGAATTAATCTTCTTATGAACTAATGACCTGAAGAATGCACCAGCAACATAAGTGTACAATTGAGAGGCTTGGCAAGGTATTCTCACGAAGCCGCAATATTGCAATTGCGATCCAGACTGTTATCGCGATCTGTCACATTGGAACCACATTTTCATAATTGCATCGGTATCGTTCACAATCGCCCGTGATTACAATATAACCTTAGACACAGGCAGTAGAAACCATTGGAGCCTCCTATATTTGGTGGAGACAAGAGACCAAAGAACAGCAAATGATGTCAGTTCCCAGGTTTTTTCCTAAGATAGGAAAGGTCTAACCTTGTAAACATGTCT
>JANTPM010000001.1:27988626-28000554 GCA_025434745.1 Erythroxylum divaricatum
AATAACAATAATAATAAGAAGAAGAATGATAAGAATAAGAAAAATAAAAATAAAAATAAAAATACAATTATTGTTATTATTATTATTATTATTATTATTATTATTATTATTATTATTATTATTATTATTATTAAATAAATTATCATCATCATCATCCTTCTTCTTCTTATTATTATTATTATTACTATTATTATTATTATCCTTATCTTTGTCCTCATTATTATTATTATTATTATTATTATTATCATTATTATCATTATCCTGATTATTATTATTAACCTTATCCTCATTATTATTATTAACCTTGCTTGCAATGTTGATGGAAAGCCAGTCCAACCCTTCGTAAAGGCCCTCCCCGGAAGTTGCACATGTGCTCTGGATATACCTGATATCAGCCGTCATAGGACATGTTAAGGCTTCCATTCAAAGACACTTATTCAAATTCTATCCAGGAACATTTCATCATCTAAATGAGCATTGCAATGAGTAAAAACTGAGATGAAAAGTTTTCAGATACCAGTCGCGCTGCCGAACTGACTGCAGTCCAAGCTTGTCAGTTATTTCAGCAGCATTCATTGCATTAGGAAGATCCTCTTTGTTAGCAATGACCAGCAAGACAGCATCTCTAAGTTCATCCTGCAGCCAAATTGTTCAACTATTAAACCCAATCATAGAAAGTTCTATACATCTGTGGTAGCCTAATTTCCAGACTTCAGAGTGGAAAATATTGGGCAGCTGTTAACCTCCAATATAATCAAGAAAACATAGAATGATACGATCAAGGTGAAACAATTTTGGATCAGCAGTGAAATGCAACCTTATAGAAAAGGCTACAGTCAAATTTGTAATGTCACACAGATATAAGTTCCCCTCTTTTCTTTTTAGGCTTTTTGCCTTTTCTGGGAAGGGTGTTGGCAAGGGGAACTATGATTGTGAAAATCCATATATACAAGATGGCAATCAAATGAGTAAAAGTCCTGAGCAACCAAAATATCAATTAAAAGGAGTGTAATGCAATAATATAACCAAAGGTTACTAAACAAAACCACTTTCAATCCCCATGTGGAACTAATAGTAATGAATGTCAAGTCTACATAAAACAATTGAGAACAATTCATCGGCTGCTCCACGTGAGATTTGTACCCAACAACCAAAAGAACAAAACATGAAGGACAGATATATAAGATAAAGAGGAGGCGTATAACATTTTAGCACCTCATTCAACATCCTGTGCAACTCATCCCTAGCCTCAACAATTCGATCCCTGTCATTGCTGTCCACAACAAAGATAAGACCCTGGGTGTTCTGGAAGTAATGCCTCCACAGAGGGCGAATCTGTATTTTGGAAGATAAGAAAGAGGCAAAAAGAGAAAAATCAGTCATGCTATAGTGTGATATCAGAGGGAGTAAACACAGAAATAATGTCCCAATAAATAATATCCAGGGTAACATAAACAGGTGGTCTCTACCATAGGGGATTAACTCAGAAGTAATAGTAGACTAGATAACATCTTTTGAGTTTTAATCAGAGAAAACCTTTAAAAACATACTTTCAAGATAAAACATGCTGACTACCTATAGCTATTTAACTATCATCTAAATTTTATATAGAAGAGCTATAAAATTAGAATTATCAAGAGATCTTGTTAAAATCCATTAATACTGAATACCAATGGGATGGAGAAGAACGAACATCATAGCTGAGTTAGTTGCAGTTAATTGAGTTTGATAATTGTATCAAAACAACTGCATTAGAAGCATACATTGCACTCATGTCTGTTTCTAGTACAAATCTTTAATATAGGAATATGTGAATTTTCTACTAAACATTTTTTATTTAAATGGATGAAAGAAGTGAGAATGGAAAAACTGGAACATTAAACTGACATTTGGATTGGTGTCACAAGCTTCAACAAATGACAACCCATGTAGCAGAAATTATCAAATAGGACAAGCTACTGAGTATACCTTGTCTTGACCCCCAACATCCCACACTGTGAAGCTAATATTCTTGTATTCAACTGTCTCGACATTAAATCCTGCAGCAGAATAGTCAACACCCAGATCAAGCTTGAATAATCATAGACCCAAAAGCTGTACACACTACATCTTTAGACGTATAGCGGATACCAAAAAAAATTACGTCACCCAATCACCACTCAGCCATCATACAAACTCCAAAATACACATCCTTTTCACATATAATACGTTACTAAAAGCGAATAATTTCATCTATAGTTGAATTTCAAAGAAACAGTGCTCACCTATGGTAGGGATCGTGGTGACGATTTCTCCAAGCTTGAGCTTATACAAAATCGTAGTTTTACCAGCAGCGTCGAGACCTACCATCAGAATTCGCATCTCCTTCTTGGCAAAAAGCCGGCTAAAGAGCTTCGTAAAAGTAAGCCCCATCTCTACTTCTCTCTACCTGCACGCACATGTACACAAATAAATGAAACAAATCCTTTTAAAAAAAAAAAAACATAAGGCATATACAAGATTTCAGTTTGAATCACAAAACCAAAAACTAAAAGGAAAAACGGAATACTCCAACGAGAGCACCAATCGCCACATCGGATCCGATTTCAGTTTTCATTTCTAAATCAATCAAGCAAACCTCACAAGCTCTATCAAATGAAATTCGATAGATCTCAAAAAAGTTGAACGGATAAGAACGGAGTCCGAGTCGGACGATCTATATGAGAAAGATCAACGGAGATCGGCGACTTAGGTAGAGTACCGTAGAATGATCAGATCTATAGTCAAGAGAAACAGATAAGAGTTACTTGCCTGATGTTTCTCTCTGAAATGAGGATCTGAAGCGTGGAGATCGAATTGTGCGTGGGTTTTGAATCTTCTCTCTTTTTCTTTTTCTTTTGTACTTTGGCGAAGAAACTGAGATTTTTTAGGATAAAATAAAAATGGTATTTTTGTATTTTAATTGCAAGGGCGGTCATGATTGCGCCACGTAGATATATACTTATGGTTTGTATTAAAATTTTAAAATAAAAAGGAGGAATTTAATAGATAATTTAATTATATTTAAATATTACAAATCCAATTTTTTTAAAAAATATTTCGTTTTTGTTGTTAAAAATAAAAAAGACAATAATTTTTTGAAAACATAAAAAATCCATTTTAACGAAAAAATGATTTACACTCCGTCTTTAGCTTTTTCCTTTTATCGTCCTTTCGTTAATATAAATTAATATTTTATGTTAATTTAAAATATGTAATATCTTATATTCTAATTATTACAAATAAAAATATAGTTAAAAAATAAAAATATAGTAATAAAATTAAACATATTTTTGTTTTTAATTTTTTATTATAAATTTTAATCAATCAAATTTTTATTTTCAGTTTTAATATTCCAAATCTTAACCAAATAAATTTTTATTTAAAAAATACGTAAACTGAAAACAGCAACAAAAAATAAAAAATGAAACTGAAGAATTCTTTTTTTTATTTTTTTATTTTCATGAATCCTAAGTTTTTAAAAAATTTACATAAATCATAATATTTAAATATTATTAAATTTTCAGATTTATTTTTAAAAATTTAATAATTAATCAACATTATTCTTTTCATTATAGTTTTTGTTTAAATAATAAAAATTAATAACAATAACAACATTATAATAAGACTATCAAAAAATAATAATATTTCAGGCCGTGCCCCAATCAACTAATTGCTATCTCTAATTAATAGATACTTTATTTCCAAAAAATTTAATAAATAGATACAAAATTATAATTAAAAATTAGAATGCGTGCATCGAGCTCTATAATATTCACTTACTTTCTTACTTTGCCTAATGCAAATTTATAATGTATTTTTTCTTTCAAAATAGACATTCATTATTAATTAGAAAATACAATTTATATAATAATAATAATTTATTATTATTTTAATATATTATGAATTTGTAAATTATAGATAACCATTATTCAATTAAGTGCAATCAAATGTATGTATGATAATAAATTAGATTAAAATAGACTATTTTTTTAATGTATAATCTAAAATTCAATTAAGTATTACATATATGAAAATTTGGATTAAAGTTTGTTTCACTTAATCGTAAAAATCTTAAACATACTAAATTTTTGATTCAGTTTATAACTTTTCGATAATAATTCTTATTGTTAAAAATCGTTTAATTTATTAATTAATTAACCGATTTTTGTAAATTAATAAATTCTTATAAACCCAAATAAACTATTTAATTTTTATTTAGCAATCTTTTTTAATTAAACTTCAAATTTCATAAGACAAATTTCTAATCATATTTTTAATTTTTAATTTTAAGCAATATTTAACCGGTTTTATTATGATTGAGCCTTTTAAATTTTAATAATCTTTTTTTTTTCCCATTTTACTTTCAGTCCAGTTTTTAAAATATTAATATACTGCCATTTTGTTAACAATTTAAGTCTGTGTGGAAGGATGAAATTGGAATCAAAACTTAATCCAATACTTAAAAATTATATTTTTTGAATTTTCGATCAAAACTGATATTTATCTGATAAATCCGGCATGCGTCCATACTGTCTTCCTAACAATAATGGAGCTTGATGTACCCTAATCAAGAACAGCCCTCGCGGCTACAGGAGCCGGACATTGGCTGGCATCGGGGGTATATTCTTGTCAACAATCACAGAAAACGAAAAAGAAGAAAGAAACAGCATCAGATCTCTATGTTTCTAGCCCCCTAGAACATTCTACTCCAAATTCAACAACTAATGACTGATGATTTACTCGAATAACCAGTCTGCAAGCAGCCGATTGGAGGAGTAGTTGAAGTTCTGAGCTCCCCGTACGTGTTCAAGCAGTAAGGTTGGTTATTTGATCCCGTCGAAGTTAGCTCTATAGAAGCCATGGATACACCTGTGCAAGGTAAACTGTCACTGCACGCAAAATGAACTGGCGAAACTGTGTATGTGCCTTTTATGTTTACGTAGTTTATCCCTGATACGGCCACGGCTGAGGATTCATTCTGGCACTTGCCCTTGTCACAGTAGAATTGGTCAATTACGATGGGAATCTGAACTCCAGATACTTGAATGTTTGAGAAAGTGATTCCTTGTACCAAACCTGACCCTCCCTGCGATATAGTGAGGTTTAATCACTCTAAATCCGTTTCTGTTTATGGATGGTGGGTACTGGGAGATATGGAGATGTTTTATTATTACCGTACCTGCCATGTCTTAATTCTGACACCGGTTAATGTGCTGTGTATTGTAACATCTCGGACGGTGATGTTCGAAACGCAGGCTTTTGTGTTGTCCCTTCCAAGCCCTCCAATGCTAATTCCATGCCCAGGTCCACAGTTCACGTTGTGAACGTCGACATTTGAACACCCAGTCTGTATTGAAACACAGTCATCCCCTGGAAAATGTAATATGATTCTGATAAGGTTACAGTTGACTGCAAGGAATTTTTTTTCCTGATAATGAACTTGTGAATCTAGAATTACCACAAGCAAGATCAGTGTTGTAAATGAGCACATCCCTGGAGTTCTGCAGGTGGATTCCGTCTGTGTTGGGGCTGGTTTCAGGTGAGGCAGCCATGAAATCTGAGACTTCGACATTTGTGCAGTCATCAAACTTGAGGTGGGTTTGTGGGCTGTTGCGGATAGTTATGCCGGTGACTGTCACACCTGTACATCCATAGAACCTTAATACCTGCAAATTCAGAGCGTTTAGACGGTAAAATACAAGCTCAATCTCAAATTCTGCAAACAACATTTAGTTTCAAGAAATGGCCATTACTGTTGGTTTCGTCCCTGGAAGTTTGGCATCAAGTTCACTGTCTATCTGCTAAGAATTGTTGCTCAAAAAAGGAGTTAAAGTTTAGTCCTGGTAGAACTTGACATAATCAATGGCGTTCAAGAATGTCAATAGTTTCGTAAGTACCTCTGATTCCGAACTGTACGAGGACAAGTCATTCCACCACACTGATCCTCGACCATCGATAGTACCTTTGCCTGTAATTGTAATCCCTGTTAATTTAGAGAAATCGATCCACTGTAGAAGCCCAGACCCCCATGGACTGGCAACAGTAGGAGCTATGATCGTACCATCCAACTGCAAGAACAAAGAATAGAACATCTTCCTGGTCAAGAAGACAGATTAACCAAGTAAGCAATCATTTTCTCTAATGATCTCATATGGAAAACCTTTACCTGGAATATAATGTTAGGTTGACAATCTGGACCAGAAAATGTTATGGGAAGGACGAGGAAGATAGAACCAGATGGGACCATAATGGTCGATGCCTCCACTTTACAGGCAGCTTCCCATGCTGCTTCAAAGGCCTGATTCCACATAGTACCAATCAAATTTTCAGCTTAAACATAGAATTCTCAGCTAGAACCATAGAATTTGTAAATGGTCCTACGAAACATTCGAATGATGAATATTCTTGATTGGTTGCTGAGAAAATATATCACCTTTGTATCATCAGTACGTCCATCTCCTTTAGCACCATAGTTTAGCACATTAAAACTGGTGGAGCTTCCTCCTTTCGGTGCTGCATTACTTTCATAATAATTCCAAATGTCCGTGAATTTTGACAACCTACGACCGTGGTGGCGGTGGTGACGACGGTCCAAGTTGTAACCACTGTCTTGTGCAGCTTGGGAAGTCTCAAATGTTGTAAACCAACAAAATGAAGAAGCCATGATCAGGACTGCAGGAAGGGTTCTAAGATTGAAGCTAACCATCTTAGCTGGAGAAAGTTTTGTGTCAGGGCCTAAATATACGTATCTATATGCCTTTTGTTCGTTACGAATCAAGTATTTATAGTAAATTAGTATGCACTTATCAACTATAAACCGTATAAGAACATGAGCTGGACTTGTCAGCTTCCGTCTGTCAAAGCCCTTTTCACTCTTTCTAAGCACTTACTGATAAAACCATAGCTGTTACATTAATAATTTTTCCAAGTCAAAATTACGAGAACTTTCTTTGGGGATCTATAGGAGAGCAGAGGAAAATACCCCTTGTTAATTGAGAGACGGTTTGTCAACCCAAAGCTTCTGGAAGTCTAAGCATTAAGAGCATTCTGACGACCAATGATGCCTTGTTAACCAAAATAGGTTAGGTGCTGATTAAACATCCAATGACCTTATGGGCCCGAGTCCTACCGACTACATACCGGTTCGAAACCGAACATATCCCTCCCAAGATTGCTTGAGTCTGTTGTTACCGATCAATCATATGCCAAAGCAAACAAGAAAGAACGATGAAATGTAGAGAGAAGTTTTAGAGTGAGAGCTTAAATGAAACAGGGGTGAACAGAGCAACTTTAAGAACTCAACCAATCGTTGAGATTTCCTCCGATAGTTATTGATTAATAGTCTAAACAATGTACTTATACAAATCAAATCGAATTCTCTATTTATAACATTCAAATCCTAACTGATCATTAACTGGCCAATCTTGATCTTCTATGGACACTTCCACATACGTCGATGCATGGCTTGCATGTCCAAGCTAACTGTGTCTGAACGTCTGAACCATCTCCAACAGAGTCGAAGCTTTGGTTTTCTGGAAAGGAATTGCAGCCACTTGGCCGTATGTACACCAAGGATTAACTTGGACAATGTAAAGGGGCCGAATATGTTTCTGGCTGGATAATTAGGTGAAAGATCGGGGACCTTTACTCTCTGTGGCGACCGCTCTCATACCGAAGGGAGACTTGTACACTAAAGTAGCGGATTTAAGAAATAGGGATGGCAGCAGGAAGTGAACCTCATTCCAACAGTACCTTCCAGCCTCCGTATGCATGGATATAGCGGATATAAACCCCACTCCTGATATTGCCGCAGAAGATGGAGACACACTGGAAATGGACGATTTACGGTTGCGTCAGCTTACGAGATTATTGAAGGAAGCACCTCGATTAACTCTACCTATCCCTGGAAATTAATTTGGAAATGGCCGGGTCCTCAACGGATTCAGGCGTTTCTTTAGCTCATGACTTAGAAAAAAAACTCCTCACGAACCAACAAAAGGTGACGTGGCACATTGCGTTCAATAGTAGCTGCCATGCTTGCGGCCAGGAGGAGTCCACCGTACATGTCCTTCGGGATTGTCTGAGAGTACATGACTTTTGAAGAAAATTTCCCCCGGACGTGATTGATTTCGATTTTTTCCAGTAAGTTGAGGAAATTTGGTTGAGATCCAATCTATTCAAGCATTCCCAAGAATTGCAAAGGGAATGGGCAATGATATTTGGAGTTGCCTGCTGGATGCTTTGAACGTGGCGGAACAAAAGTCTTTTCGATAAGGATTTTGTTTGGCTAGTAGACGGAACGAAAGCTGCTATGGCTTACGTTGAGTGGATAGAACGAGCGAGGGAAGTGGAAAGATGCGTAGTTCCGAATTTGGGCCTCCCGTTGGGTCGCCGAGTAGGCTGGGCTTTACCCCAGAGAACTGGGTCAAACTCAACACAGATGATTCTTTTAATCCGGGCTCGGACATAACTACTGCTGGGGGTCTTATTCGCGATAGTCGGGGGCAGTGGTGCGGAGGCTTTCTTCAACATATTGGAAGCAGGTCATCTCATATGGTCGAACTCTGGGACGTCCACTCAGACCTTACACTCGCCTGGAATTTTGGTTACCGTCGGGTCATCTTAAAAGTAGATGCCCTAGAAGTCATTAACTTGCTTTCATCTCTCATTTCTGAGACTGATAGTAATCACCTTTTATTGGTAGGTATACAAGGATTGCTTCAACGTGATTGGGAGGTACGCATCTAACACATATATCGGGAGGGAAACCAGTGCGTGGATCAACTGATAGCAGTTGCAGTCAGGAACTGTCCAGAAATCCATATACTTCACGAGCCCCCTTTGACCGTCTAGGATCTCATCAGATGGGACAGGCAAGGAATTGAGTACCGCTGTGTTTTGCGAAACTTAGATTAATTGTGTTTTATATCCATTGTATTAAAAAAAAATCCAAGTCCAATGTCAAAGTAATCTTCCTGTAAGCATTTAGAACTGTTTAATGGTTGATGCTCAGTTTTTCTTTTCTGAATTTTCAACTTCTTAATTTCAAAGCCACACAGGTTAGTTGCAAAAGTTGACAAGTTAAAACTTGCAGTAACTGTTTAAAGCATGACAAACTGAGACAAAAGAAGAACTGTCGCATGGCTCGAAATTCTAGAGATCATGTTCCTCTTCGGAGACTTTCGTGTTCTGAAGTTGCTCTGATGATATATATTTAGTTCAGTACTCATTAGAAACCCTCCTAATAAGGCAACAAAACAGTTTCTCAGGGAAATCAATATGAAACGAAACCAGAAAAATGCAAAAGAAGCGTGAGATCACGTATACATGAGCATGAGATCATGCGGAAAATGTTTATTCACTCTTCATTAGCGGCCTCCTCAAATCCAAAAAGATCGTGCATCCCAATACTAGAACGAAAACGTGAAACCATCTAAGCTCTACAAAACCGCAACAGTAGTCTCTAACATGTTCTTCTGGTCCACAATTGCTGACTTGGTAAATCCTTGTAGAAAAAGCCATTAAAGGCGGCTTCAGATCACATGGGCAAAGTTTTAACTTCTTGTTATCAGATCAGATATTACAAGATGAAACACGGCTGGCCCTTATATATTCCCTTCTTATCAGATAGATTGAAAGTGATTGTTGCATGTGAAAAATAGACTGAAAGTGATTGTTGCATGTGAAAGTTGCTTCCATTCATAGATATTGAAGAAATTTTCGGTTAAATTGGTTGATCCCAGATTTCGTGCCTTGCTTTCAGGGATTATCTGCTAAGCTAGCTCCATGGTTAAGCTATAGGCTGAACCTGTCTTCAGACAGGATATGAAGCCTGTTTCTGTTATTAATACCTTATCATTGTGGAAAACAGAACTAGAATACTAAAATAGTTCTTACTATTCAATACTTTTGAATCTTGGTGGCTTCTGATTCAACATGAACTCCTCTGTTGTGCATGTGATATTCATTCTCTGGTGTGACAGGTTTGTCCGTACATGATATTATTTGATGGATACAGTGGATTCGAATCCAAGTGATGTAAATAACTAAATACTTCATATATTATTAAACAAAAGATCATTCGATAATATTCAATACTTGCAAATTAGTCAATAATATTCAATATTTTTAATTAAATTAATAGATGAATAATAAAAAATATAAAAAATATCTGAATTAAAAGATATAATAATTATTATTAAAACTTGTAAAATCACCTATTATAAATATCTGAAATTTAGAGATGAAAACATAAATTTGATCTTGATTTTACTTCATTTTGCTAATTTAAATTAAATTAAGTTAAATTTCTTAGAAGAAAACCCAAAGAGAATTAGGCTAATGTTCTAATGATTAGACTTTTCTCTCGACTCTTTTGGAACTGATTTATTTATTAATTATGGATAAGACTGTGTATTACTAAACTTTCCTAAACTCTGCATATCAACAAAATTTTTATTGGATGTTGTTATTTTTATAATGATTAGACTTTATTACTGTATTAAGGTGTTTCGATAATCTTATACCACACTCAAGAAATTTATTTTAAAAATAAAATTCATATCAATGAATAATCTCCACACCTTTATGGATCATTGATTCTTAAAAAATTGTTTAATTACGGGAAAAATCTTATATAGGTTAACATTGGATGCACTTAACTTTTTTCTCTA
The DNA here is from genome assembly GCA_025434745.1 of Erythroxylum divaricatum. NCBI lineage: Eukaryota > Viridiplantae > Streptophyta > Magnoliopsida > Malpighiales > Erythroxylaceae > Erythroxylum > Erythroxylum divaricatum. The sequence continues at coordinate 27,999,321 of JANTPM010000001.1, forward strand.
TTAAATCGCCCCCAAAATTGAAACTAATAACCATAAACCCTATTTTTGTTGGTATTAAAAAATAGACTCCGTAAGTTTTTGGTTTCATTTTTATTTTTCTATTGTATATCTTAGTTTTTATTACTTTTTCTTTTAAATAAAAAATAAAAACTAATTTAGCTGTTAATTTAGTTAATAGTAAATCAGATTATAAAAAATAAAAATCACTTTTTGTGGTTATGAACAATTTGTTAAATTATTTAAAAATATAAATATAAACAAAACAAACCCTCATTTTTGCGTGAATTAAATTAAACTTGTTTTAAACATAATAATTGGTTGGGTTCAAGATAGACCCAACTTAATCTTTCAAATAGATCGTTCAAATTTGATTTAAAGTTGGATCAAGTTTGCATTATGTAACTCGATCTTTTTAATTTAATTTTCTTATGCCTTATTATTTTGATTTGAAGTTTAAGAAACTCATAACTCAAAATGATATTATTTGAAATAATTAAATTAAAATGACGCTATTTTAATGATAGAGTTCAAAATCAAGATTTGGACCAATTACAAATTCAAGGCAAACTCGAAACTTGATAGATTTATATCTAACAAGTTAATTTTGAAACGGGTCCAAAAGAAATTTGCAAGTCTAGTTACAATATTAAGGAGAAAAGAGGACGTTCGACATCCTATTTAAAAATTGCATAACTTCGCGGGATTTGGGCTATTGGGCTGACCCTTGTATGAGATTTGGGATACCAACAGATCAAGCTTGAAGTGAATTTCAAAGCAGTGATAAATATTCTCTTCCTCAAATCACCGAGTCGGGACTCCCTATCTTATAATTTTAGGTATTAACAAATTGTTCACTAAAAATTAGACCTTTGTTTATCGACACATACAGGGAGAAAGTAACAGATGCACCGACTGGTTTGTTAAATATGCCGATCACTTTGATATTAGCGTAACTTATTTTATTATTACATCTATAAGATACCATATGATCCTGCTAGAGGATTTATCGAAAATTTGTTTCCCACGTCTAGTTGTGTAATCTCTTTTTAGTTTCCGTTTATTAAAAAAAATGCATAACTTCTTCAAAGAGCGAAGCTTCACACGAACTTGATGTCTCTCGCGTACAATGTCAGGCAGCAAAGAAACAATATCGTAGCTGTTATAAAACCGAAACTAAAATTTAAGAATATTTGGGAGAGGAGAATTCTTCTTATAAATTGGTGTAACTTACATC
>JANTPM010000001.1:28041962-28057448 GCA_025434745.1 Erythroxylum divaricatum
TCATATTTACCGACGGAATTTACCGACGGAATTTTCCGTAGGTAAACTCAAAATTTTTTATTCCGCCAAAAATTCCCTCCATATTTAGCAACGGAATAATTCCGTCGCTAAATTCCGTTGCTAATTTTGCCGCGACGAATTCCCTCCAAATTTAGCGACGAATAATAGTACCGTCGCTAAATCACTCAATTTTAGCGACGGAAATATGCTTTCCGTCGCTAATTACCAACGGTATATTTTCCGTCACTAATTTTTCGTTGCTAAATTGTTGTGATTACCGACGGGATTTACCTACGGAAATTTCCGTAGGTAAACTCAATTTTAGCGACGGAAATATGCTTTCCGTCGCTAATTTCCAACGGTAATTTTTCCGTCGCTAAATTTCCGTCGCTAATCCACATTTTTCTTGTAGTGATGTAGTCCACTAAGAGGCAGTTACAAAAAAATTATAAAATAGGAAATTTCTAATATTTTCATATTTTATTCTAATTTAACTATGAATTTGAAATTCATACCAAATCAGCGTTTTGCAACTTAGTTGGGAGTGGGTTTAGTTCAAATTTGATAACTATAACATTCATTAAATTATTATTTGTTAAATAGAAAATTGTAATTTTAATAAAACAATTTAAGTACGAGTGAACATAGGAAGCCAATAGTTTATATCTATAATTCTATAATTTAATTTTATAAAATATGATCAAAATATTGATTGAAATGTCAAAGTAATTGATTAAAGATTAAAAATTAATACTAAATACTTAGGGGTGGCAATTGGCCCATGTCTATGTTTTTTAATGGAGCGTGGGCTCGATCGAGTTTCTAATTTTTTTTAAGAAAATAATGTTTTATTTAAAAGGATCAAGTTTCAAACTAACCAGAGCTTAAGTAATTTAAGCTCGAACTCAATTAAAAAACAATTCATTTTATATTTTTAATTTAAAAAATTGATTGACCGACACATTACCATATGTGTAAATGCTATTGTTATATACTCAAGAAAACATAAAAGGATGGGGCTACTTTTTAACATATTCAACAAGATAAATATAATATTTTAAAATTATAAATTATAAATTATAAACAACGTAATTTTAATTTTAAAATTTTAAATCTAAATATTAAAATAACAAGTTGAATTCTTTAAATCAAAATTGATTCAAAGTCAATTCAAATTTAATTTATTAATTTTAAATTAAATTAAACTGAATTTAATTTATTAAATCTTTTAAATAGTAAAATTATAGCAGAGACTTCCCTAGTAAAAAATTCTTCAAAAAAAGTTAGACATTAGATTCGGATTGTTTAAGCCCAACTCTAGCAAATGTTGGGCTGTTTAAGCCCAACTCAAATTAAAGCCCGACTCTCTTAAATAGAATCTGTAAATGTATGGGCCAACTCAGACTGATTGTCATACTATTGTCCAAGGTCTTATAAAAAGGAAGTCTAATACGAAGAGTTGAATCCGTGATTTCAAAGACTCGACGCTAAACGACACCTCCACCGCCGTTTCAATTCAAGGTGTGCTCTTCGCACATGCAGCCTATTAAATGTTTTACTTGGACATCGCTACTCCTAATGTACATACACTTTTACACGTATGTTGTAATTCCTCCGATGGTTTAGGCTGATGTGTACTTAACGGGTCTCGGGTCATATTCTGTCGGGTTGAATTTCAAATTCGAGTTATAAAACAGCTTCGTAAAAAATAAAAAATTGTTATCTCTTTGCACATTATAATCTACTTTTTTTTATTACTTACGAGTTATTCTAAAAAAGTTCTAATTATAAGAAAATATTTTTAAACCATCCATATTTAGATTAATCTTCGCTCAAACTTGGTAGATCTTTTGCAGGAGACAAAACTCTGGTTTCAAATTTTAAACCGCTGTATATTATGTTTTAAAACTCGGACCGGACCGGCCGGTCCGATTAATCCGATCGATGACCGGTTGGTGGTCCGGTCCGATTTATCCTTCAAAATTAACTATAAATTAACCCAGTCTGAACTGGTTAAAACCAATCAATTGACCTGTTGGATCGGTCCGATAATTATTTTTTTTATTTTATTTTATTGAATTTTTTGAATTTTTTAAATATTATATATAATTAAATATAATTATTGCATAATTATTACGTTACACCGATTTAACCGGTGGTTGAACTGATCGAACCGGTGACCAGTAAGATCACCGATTTAATGACCGATCCGGGTTTTAAAACATAAGCTGAATACATAAGAAAGGTTTAAATCTGTGACTTTGCTTAGGTAAGAAGAACCCGATACTAACTCACCTAACCTCACTTAAATTAAAAAAAAACTCTTTATTTATAATATACTTTAAAGTAAAAAAAGAAAGTTAAAGGTGGTTTCAAAACAAAACATCAGAGCCCAAAGCCAACCCGATCCGAAGTATTCAATTATCAACCCTTACCAGTTACCAGATCGGTCCAACCAACTCAGTTCCGGGAAATATCTGCCAGCTCTAGCAGTCCCTTACTTTTCCCTTTTCCTATAAATACCAAGCTCAGAGTCCTCTTTAAAATCTCTCTCTTTCTCTTTGTCTTTCCTTCTACGCGTTTCTCTCCACCGTCCAGAGAAAGCGCGTACGATTCACTCTCCTCGGTACGAAAGGAGAGGCGACAAAGGAGGGAGCTGTTGCTTTCTTTGACGCTTAGCACGATTCTGCTCTCTCCAAACGACGCGCCGTCGGGTACGACCTTTCAAATCTGATTTCTCTCTTTTCTCGGCCCTCCGTTCTTCGAGGTCCGATTTTTCAGATTTGGACTCTCTCTCTCTCTCTCGCTTTTTGTTTCTGTTTGTTGTGTTTTGTTGGTGAGGAATTTGTCCAGAAAGTAGGAGAAAGTATAGGAAAATTTCTTCTGTATGCTCCATTTTGTTTTTTTTTGTATCGGATCTAGGTAAGTTTCATCTGTAATGGAATTAGTTATGATCTTAATTTCTTGATTTCTGAGCTATCTGAAAATTTGTGGTTAATAATATTGATTCTGCGATTCTGGTTGGTTTCAATGTCTGTGTAATTTTTTTAATTTGCCTTTGAATTTTCTGATGATGGGTTAAATTTGCCTGTTTCAGGATTGTGTTGATAGTTATAATATTACTATGGCTGCTGCTGCCGGTCCACGATATGCTCCAGAAGATCCTACTCTGCCCAAACCATGGAGGGGCCTTGTTGATGGTAAAACCGGGTATCTTTATTTTTGGAACCCGGAGACTAATGTTACTCAGTATGAGAGGCCTACTTCCTCAGCTTCTCCATCGAAGCCTTCTTCGGTACCCGTAAGTTCTTCAATCCAAGTTCACCAAAGTTCTCGTTCTGATTATACCCCTGTTAAGGAAGATGAAAGGGGTGGCAGAGGAGGCAGTGGTGGATCCAGACTTGATTTAGGAACAAGAGGCAGTCAGGTAGATACTGGCTTGTTTCTCCTGAACTGTGGTTTGACCTTGAGCAGTGTGTATTCTGTTAATTCTGGTCATATGTCGTTGAATTTAAAGTTGGAGCAGTAATCTTATAACTAAATATAAGACACTGCTCACATTCTGAGTGTAGTGGCTTGAAATTTTTTTTCTCGATGATTAAATTGCACATTGCATTCCTGATATTTACTTTTTTTTTTCTTGACGGTAATGGACGTAGCATTCCTGATATTTACCTTTTTTTTCCTTGATAGATCTAGAAATATTCTCGCAAATCAAAAGAAGAACATATAAGTTTATAGGCCTGAAAAATTGGAAACAATACTATTGCTTAAAGTTATCTTATTTGCAATTAGGAAAGTGTTAGAATAGTACTTGAATTATTCTTGGGCCTCATCCAACAGCCTTAAATGGTTTTTTTGACATGGTACTGGAGCCTTTGTGATAAGAGATCTTTAGTTCAAACTTTGCCCTCGTCTATAATTAATTTGTGTTTTCTTCTGATTGGTAATACTTCATGTGGGGTGTGCTATATTAGTGTTTGAATCATTTTCTTAGCTCATCCGAACAGTTTAACTTTTGCAGTTGGACTGTTGACAGAAAAAAAAACTATAAATCCATCTTGTGCTTATTTTGCCCTTGATATTGTATCAGAGTGCAAAAGGAGGGACATCTGAACCCCAGAATTTAGTCAATGGAACTGCCACTGGGCCTGGGGGTTCATATACAAGAGGTCATGGATCATCAACTGGAGAAAGTAATTTATCTGCTGAGGGTTATCGCCGTCGGCATGAGATAACTGTTACTGTGAGTACATTGAATTTCGCAGATTATTTTTGAGGCCATTATTCTATGTTCATTTACCACTAATAATTAATTATCATATCTTTTATGGGTGTAACTAGTAGAGGGTTTGATTGATGTTCATTATTATGCTGAAGTTTCCCTTGGCAACAATTTTTAGGGAGATGAAGTTCCTTTGCCTCTTACATCTTTTGAAGCTACTGGATTTCCTGCAGAGATTCTGAGAGAGGTAGATCTTGTACTTATATCTTTGTCTCCATGCAATACTTGTTGACTGGGAGTTTTAGTAAGTTAGCAGACTAGTGTTTCCAATACAAAGTTCTGTTGTTGCTAGAGGTCCAATATGTAGTTTCATAGTCGTTAATACTTTTGTCATCTGTACTTTTTGTCGCAGGTGCGATATTTGCTCCTGGGAGGAGCTAATGTCGTACGCTGTGCTGCCCTCTCTTTGGGGGCTATGCATATTTTTTGGAGCGCCCTTATATGGTGGACTATTTTTTGGGATGGACTATCTGAGTCATCTAAGTTCGTGGCTGGGACTGCTGGTGGTGATAATTTATTCTGCCATTCGGTCCGAGCGGAAGAAGAGGCCTCCTCCTGCTCCAACTTGCATCAGCAAGCATTTGCCGACTGCATATGGGGGATGATGCTTCTTCTGCCATTAGCCACGCCTCTTTTAGTCCAAAAGAAAATCAACCTCAATTATTGAAGCCAGTACATCAGCTTATGGGGATTGCTGGATTTTTTTATTTTTCCAGGTACACAATGCAGGATTCTCTTCCCCAACCCCTATTCAGGCACAATCATGGCCAATTGCCTTGCAGAGTAGAGATATAGTGGCTATTGCTAAGACGGGCTCGGGTAAAACCTTAGGTTACTTGATACCAGGCTTCATGCATATCAAAAAATGCAGAAATGATCCTCGACTGGGTCCAACTGTGTTGGTATTGTCACCAACAAGGGAGTTGGCAACTCAGATACAAGATGAAGCTGTGAAGTTTGGCAAGTCATCAAGAATTTCTTGCACGGTATTTAAAATCACATCCTAATACACTTGCCCCCAGATTCAATTTCTCAAATTGTTTTGATGCTAATGTTAAGATACCTGTCCATGCATAAAAACATGTTTAAACTGTGAGTAGTGCCTTTGTGGTCTTTCAGTTGTGCTTGCGAATTTTGGATTACTGCCTGCTTTCTGCGTTATAGATGTGTAATTGTTTAGCCTGCTTAAGAAAATACATGCCCTTCATCCTTGAACTTCCAAATTTGGACTACCATGCAGTTCTTGTTGTCCACAATTTATTAGTGTAATGAAGCTTGTATCTGATTGCTAGCTTTATATGATGTATTTGACTCATCTTCTCCTACTTACAATTGCATCTTTTGTATGTGATAGTTCTTGCCACAATCATAGCTTGTATTCTGATTGCTAGCTTTATGTGATGTAATGGTGCTTACCCACACTTTGTGTCGATAATAACTTTTTAAAAAATGTACTTTATATTTATAAAGAAAATATTTGATCTCTATTACTTAAAATGTGATAAAAAAAACATAGTATAAAAGAAACTTATCCAGAAAAGTAGAATATTTAAGCATTATAGAAATGAAAGAATTCTTTGTTTAAGAGGGGGGGAGAAAATCTTACCAAAAATGTTTTACAAAGGATATCCATCAATACTGGAAGCCTCCTCAAAGACAGAATATGAGAGAAGATACTTAATTGGACTTGTATAATTAGTATGTGTTGAAAGCATGTGCAAATTGTTTTCATTTTCTAGGATATCTATTATTTATAGTACTTAATATTATATTTCATAAGTTAATGGAATGAAAATATAACAAATCAAATATTACATGGCTAGACAAAAAACTTATCTTTGTATCTAGTTTAATGTATGTAATATACAGATAAATATAGATATTGCTGATGTCCCCTAATTACCCTTTTGAAGTGTTTATATGGAGGAGCGCCAAAGGGTCCCCAATTGAAAGAACTTGACAGAGGAACGGATATTGTGGTTGCCACTCCAGGTCGGTTGAATGACATTCTTGAGATGAGGAGAGTTAGCCTTAACCAAGTCTCTTACCTTGTATTGGATGAGGCTGATCGCATGTTGGACATGGGGTTTGAGCCCCAAATTCGAAAGATTGTGAAAGAGGTGCCTGCTCGTAGACAGACCCTAATGTTCACAGCTACTTGGCCAAAGGAAGTTCGAAAAATTGCTGCTGATCTACTGGTTAATCCTGTTCAGGTTAACATCGGCAATGTTGATGAGCTTGTGGCAAACAAGTCAATCACACAGGTCTGAGCAGTATACTTCTATCATAAATTTAGGCAAAATGAATTAGAAATGTTTATTTACTTAGTTGAATTATTTTCTTATATTGTCTCAGCTGTAGTATGGATACAGCCATAATCTTCTAGCTGATTTTCTTTTGTCTTGTCATGTTGTAGTATGTTGAAGTGTTGGCATCTTTAGAGAAGCATAGGCGATTGGAGCAAATATTGCGATCCCAAGTACATGGATCAAAGATTATCATATTTTGTTCAACGAAGAAGATGTGCGACCAACTTGCTCGCAATCTTACCCGAAACTTTGGAGCTGCTGCTATTCATGGAGACAAGTCTCAGAGTGAGAGGGATTTTGTTCTAAGTCAGTTTCGCACTGGGAAGTGTCCAGTGCTTGTAGCCACTGATGTTGCAGCTCGAGGGTTAGACATTAAAGACATCAGGTTGGTTATTCTTTTCCTGTCTCTCTCTCTCCATCTCTTAATTCTTTAACTTCCGCACAAACTGGAGCTATTAAATGCCCAAAAATAGTTAATGTAATTACATTTTCCTTAGCGTCAATATTTAGAGTAAATCTCTATCCTTATTGGGAAGATTGGCCTAAGTCCTTTTTCCTTACAAACAGAGCTACCGATATTGTCCCCTCTAAGATCAAACAATTCCATCGAATTGAGTATGATTATATGGGTGATAGCATCTACTAAAAGAATTGGAAATCTAGAATAATTTTTGTCGCGGAGTCAAATCTTGTAACAATTTTGGATATTTCTTTTCCATGAATCTGTTGACAAGAAGTCCCATCTTATTTTCAGAGTTCTCAAGTACTTTAACTGACTGAAAAGCTGTTGTCTTCAAGGAACTGGAAACTTTTGTTCAACAAGTGCTGAGGGAGCACAAGCTTCAATTTACTAATATAGGGATTTTGTGCTTTTGTTTTAATACTTGTTCACGAGATTATGATCTCTTCTTAGCTACTTTTGTTTGTTGATTCTCTCAGGTCGAGTTATCAGTTTTTTGTCCATATCAAATAGTATCATACTAATGATGTGGATTTATCAAATTAAATTCTTCATTGTATGGCTTTGGCTTGAGCAATCTTCAAGTTGCTCTTTCCACATGTTTTATTAATACTCTGTAGCTTTTGATGTGTGAAAAAAAAAGTGATGGATTTAACTGGGATATGATTTTGTTTCAGGGTGGTTATAAATTATGATTTCCCCACAGGAGTGGAGGATTATGTTCATAGGATTGGGAGGACTGGTAGAGCTGGTGCCACTGGACTGGCGTACACATTCTTTGGTGAGCAGGATGCCAAGTATGCTTCAGATCTGATTAAAGTTCTGGAAGGGGCAAGCCAACGAGTTCCTCCAGAGATTCGTGATTTGGCTTTACGTGGTGGTGGCACAAGCAGGTTTAGACGTTGGGGCCCTGCTTCTGGTGGTCGTGATGGAGGACGAGGACGTGGTGGATGTAGTGATTTTGGTTATGGTGGAAGAGATGGAGGAAGGGGTATGACAAGCTCTTCTTCCATCAGAGGAGAAAGAGCTGCGGGTGGAGGCCGTGGTTTTGATCATGATTCAAGAGATAGGTACATGGCTTAAAGTAGTGATTCATGCATTATGGATTATCTTGATCTGATAGATAGTAATTAGGAAATTGAATGGCAATTAATATGCATTTCTCTGGTTCCTTTTCATTGGGCTATGTTCTGAATATCAGTGATTGCCACTTAGTGTGTTGTGAAATCCAACGTGCAGATCGTATCGATTCTTGTATTCTGTTAAAGCTGGATTTCGTTTACTAGATTTCATGCACATTCCTATTCGTTCTCTTTCAGGGATTGATATGAATACAGCAGCAATTTCCTGATGTTACCACTGGTTTTAGTGTTGAGACTGATGATGGATAACGAATTTTGCTTTCTATGTCCAGATATGACAGTGGTATTAATGGTGGATATGGTAGAGGACGCAGTAGAAGTCCTGACAGGGGGCACAGTTGTGGTGAGCGTAATGGAAGTTGGAACCATGAGCGTAGTCGAAGTCGAAGCCCTGAAAGATACGATGTGGATCCACACGCACGGGAGCAGCCTCCAGTGCGCAGTTTTCACCAGGCAATGATGGAAAGAGGTCGAGCATCCTCTCCGCAACATCGCGGGGGCAGCAGCTTTCAGGACAGGGCTCCAACTACACATGGGCGATTCCCAGTGCGCAGTTTTCATCAGTCAATGATGGAAAGAAGTCGGGTATCTCCACCATCTCATATCAATCATGAGCGATCACGTTCTCCTCGTGCTGGTGGTGGCAGCAAGACAGCAATGGAACGTGGTCAGTCGTCCCACAATAACAGCCAACAAGGGTGGAGAAGATCACCTGGTCCTGGTGTTGGTGGTCTCGGTAATCGGGGATCTAAAGATAAACCTCCACATCTCTCGGAAGAAGTGGAGGAGGGCATGATTCCGGCAGACGACGTTCTGGTTAATGGAATGTATCAAAGCTGAATGTTAAAACTGGTACGTTTTTTGGGGTTTTTGTTACGTTGTAGGTGGAGTAAGACCAACTTTAGAAGGGATTGACAGGTTATTTTTGTAGGCGGCCCCATGACTAGAACTCTCGCACATCCTCTTTCATTCATTTTGTTTCCTTCTTTTGGTGAAAGTGGAAGAAGGAGAAGGTTTTATTGTTATGCATCACATGGATCTTAAGTGTACAAGCGTATGTACTAAGCATATGTGTATACTACTTTTTACGAGTAGTTTGTATGTTTTAATGTCGAATTTGGAACATTTAGTATAAAAAACTTAAATTGCGTGACAATTCAAACTCTATTTTAGATTATTTTCTACTTTAAAAGTCCAGTGATAACTACGCATAATTAGTCATACAGTATTAAAAATTAAGACCAAAACATAAATAAAACAAACTATAGGATAAAAGTAGATGCTAAAACAAAGGAAAAGTGCAAAACTATGATTAAAAAATTAAAAGGTGTAGACAATTTAATGGTGAAAATTTTAAACTGATTAATTTTTTGTTTCGATTTTTAACTTTTAAGTTTGATTTATTTTAATATTTTTTAAAATTTTATCAATTTATAAATTAATTGCCTTGATTTTTATAAACTAAAACAAATTAATAATTTTTTTTAACATATTCTCTTTTCAATTAAATTCTAAATTAGGAATTATTTTTTTAAATTTTATTTCAAAATTTTAAATATTACTTAATATATAACCGATTTTACGATCATCTGATATCTTGTGAACCTTTTTAACCAAGATATTTGGTTAATTGGAATTACCATTTTATTCCTAATCTATTCTTGGTAATAAATTAATCCCTTATTTGATTGAAGAAAATATACGGAATATATAATCTAAAGATTTAATTATTCCTTGAGTTTGGAAAATAAGTAAACTGATTACCCTCCTATATTTATCTACTTCCAAGTCTATTCCCAAGTGGTTTAGAATAAAATTGAGGATACGTTAATTGGATAAAATTATCCTAAAGAAATCTATATAATAAGAAGAAGAAGAAGAATGTAGTGCTAAGACTGATGAATATTTTGATATTTTTGTTAGTTATTTTTTTATCATTCTAAATTTATGTTTTCAAATCAAACATTAGCATTACATCATTATTAAAAATTATTAGAAATAAACCAAACTAAATAATACTTATTCTATTCCTAAAGAATGATCATTCTATTCCTTATTTATTCCAGCAAATGAACCAAACACTTTATAAACTTCTTGTATTATTAATTTAACTTTTAGTCCGATTTTTAAAACATAAGTGCAAAATAAAACAAAGAAGTTTTTCAAAGGGAAGTACTAAACTTTAATGTACATTCCATCTAAGAATAGTTTTTTTATTAAAAATTTATTGGTTATTGCAAAAAAAAGAAGAAGGCAAAGTTTTTTTTTGAATAAAAAAAAACTTTGCCTTCTTCTTCTTTTTTGATAATAAATAATTCATCCCGTTAGGGTTTTAGTGTTAGGGCATCCTTCATCTGACTCATTACATCAAATTCTCTGTTCCAATTATGATGTTCCAATTTTATTCTATTAAATCTCATCCATATACACGTAAATGTATGAATCCGATCCCCTAATTCATGGCCTGATTTTGCTTTTTTGCTTTAATTGATGTATCAAACTCAAAGTCACCCACATCCTTGTTCTGGACTTCAATAATGCATGATTTAGCATTTGTTCACTATAATCAATTATGAGTTACATTAAGATGGTTTTAGTTTTTCAATTTTCTTCATTATAAAAATAAAAGGGGTAATTTTTTTTAAAATTAATATTTATATTAAAATTAAAACCAAAATTTTAAATTTTAAAGTGTATAAAAAGAATATTATCGTTTTAAAATTAGCTATTAATTGAGGATATCTAGTGTAACATACGAATGCAAAATGGATGGAAGAGTCTTTAATTACCAATGTAGTAAAAGCTCTTAAAAATTTGTAACGTATTCTATTAGTTTGCAATTAATAAACATTACTAAAAGTTGGTAATTCTAATAAGGTATTGGTATTAATTACAATAGTTGGCAAATATAAATGATATATTAACAATGACTATTTTATAGTGATATACTAATTACAATAAGCAAGTGTTGACAATTGCAAAAATTTGGTTAGAGATTAAAGTAATATTTCAAAAATTAGATTGGAATTAGAACCGGTAAGACAAGAGGTGTAAGGTTTAATAGATTTAACCAGTATTAAAAAATAGATTGTTAAATAAATATTAATTGATTTATTTTAGCTTATAAGAGTTTATTAATTAATAAAAATTATCTAATTAATTAATAAATTTATCGATTTTTAACAATAAAAGTTATTAAAATAAATCAAACTGAAAAAAATAAAATTCGAACCAAAAAGTTGGATTACTCAAAATTTTTGCGACTAAACTGTCCAATTCAGTTGAGTTTTTTAATAATCAGATCAAAGCTATAACAATTATGATTTGTTTAAACAATATATTAACACACGTTGCTTAGATAAAATTGGATGTCAACGGATGCATTTCTCATATTCTTGTGAAATTAAGAGGTTATGATTATCAAATTCTCTTAAGCATGTATTTATCCTGAAACGTTGACCAACCTTTATTCCAATTTTAATTCTCTTATCACATTAAGAAATTGCATTTAAACCAAAAACTTATTAACATGAATTACCAATAAAAGATTGTTTTAGTGCTTCCGCCTTATTGGCAAATTAAAAGTGTGTATGGCTATATTTCTCATTTTGTTATTAAATTTATTTATTGAAAATAACTTTTCTATTTGTTAAGAGTAAGACTGGCAGACCTCGCTTATTAATGAAACTTACAATAAGTTGTTGAATTTTTTTATCAAATTTATTACTATTTTTATTAAATATTTGGACATATTAATCTTATATATATCTCAAAACTTATACCTATTTTCATAGATGATATTACATGCACTATGAAAGTATGAAGTGCTTTCAAGTCCATTAGAGAGCAAAAGAAAGCACTCACCAATGTCAAGTGGCCCCATCATGACCAATCACTACATTCTTCTTGATCTTGATACCCATTTCATATGATTGTCTTATGACACATCAAAGGGCTCAAAATTAATCAAGTCAAAAGTTTCCAACCACCAAAAAGCATAGTATTAAAAAGCCAAGGAAAGGGCCACACATGAGTGCCACGTGTCCATCAACTTGGAAGGAAATTGTATTTGTAACACAAGGACCTTATAACATCCCAGTGATTAAAATGTTCCCTCTTTTTCCTCTTTTGCCATTAGAACTACTGAGAAATGGAAGCTCAAGAGTCATTAACAACAATCAATAGGAGCCGTTGATGAGTAATCTCATCAAGGGCTGAAATTTTGCCAATTGTCAATTACCATTTTACTAATTAACAAAGCTCATGGTGTTTAAACTCCATTACTGAAATATTAAACCTTACCGTTCTTTGTTGTTCTCTTCCTCTCTTGTCTCAAATTTTTAACTCCTTCTCTTCATGGAGCTTGATCTCAATTTCAGGGATGAATTCCCTGACCTTTCAAGGCTTCTCTTAGAATATCCATTGAAACAAGAGCTCACAAATGGTCTCTCATTTGAAGCTCCATCTTCAAAACCATTCTGGTTTCACAGCTTTCACCAACTTGGTCTCCTTGCCAACATTGATTATGGCTCATCATCATCGTCATCATCATCTTCCAATCCTCACCATCCTGATCATTTTACTACCATTGAAGACTCCTCAAAGAATCCCTTTTCCTCAAAGAATCCCTTTTCTGGGATTTCAGAAACATGCACTGATCCTCTTCAAGCTCGTGCCATCGAGTTCTCTGGTGACCTCAGTGTCTATCTTTCCATTGGTTTTTCTCCAGATGCTGTAGACAAGTTCTTGCAGGACTTCCAGAGCAAACCCTTCTTCAATTCTCCACACAACTGTGAGGATAGATTCTTTCACGAAACGAAGACTTGTCAGCCTCTAAAGTTCGAGGATTTCGTGTCCATTAGTGCTAAGATACCAGCGGATGATTCCTCATGTCAATCCGCAGAGAATTGGCATCACAAGCCAGTTGGTGCCAAGAAAGACAAGAATTTGCAGGTGAAAAAAGATTCAAGAGCTTATAAGAAGATCAATCTAATCAAAGGGCAATGGACTCCTGAAGAAGACAGGTGAAGAGCAAACCGCAATATTCACTCTCAGCCTGAAATTTAAAACCTTGATTGATAATTCCTATTTCTCTATCTGTTCTTAGACTGTTGGTGCAGTTGGTGGAACAACATGGAGTGAAGAAATGGTCTCAAATTGCTAGGATGCTGGATGGTAGAGTAGGGAAGCAGTGTAGAGAGAGATGGCACAACCATTTGAGACCAGATATAAGGGTTTCTCATCCTTCTTCCTCCATTACTTTCCCTTTTGCTTTTCTCGATCTTTGCTAGAAGATGATAGATCACATTAACTGTGTTTATCACATGATTTGAGCATCTAACACCAACACATGCCTAATTTCTTCATTTACAAATTTTATGTTTATATCAAAATCAGGAGGGACTAGAGAAATTTATGCATAAATCTATTTACGTTTTATTTAATTTTTTAATAAACAAAATTTGCTCATTTAAAGAAAAATTAAGAAATAAAATTTCTTCACTATTTATTTGTATTTCTTTTGGATATTTATATATGTTTTTATATTTAATAAATTAAATAAATATTTTATATTAATTATTCAAATATGACATGAAATTTTACTAAATGCTAATAAATACAATAACAATATATATTATATTTTGAATCAATAATAAAATTTAAATTTACAACTTTTAAATATAACCGATAACATGTTATTACTCACTAAACATTTTAATTAATTAATTATATATATCTCTGAATTATTATCCATTTAATTGTAAATATTGTTAATAATGTTGGTTAATGTTATATACTGCAATATATTCTATTTTATTTTTGGTAAATAGAATTTAATTGGATTCTATATAGTGCTACATTATCATACAAATAGAGAATTTAATATTCTGTAGCAGAAGTTCTTCTAATTTTGCTTCACCATATATAGCATATTTTCATATGAGAATTATTCTAATATTTAGTATTTAGAATCACTATTAAAAAGTTAGAATTATTAAAATTAAAAAATAATTATATATAATGAATTGATGCTTTCCTTTGAATCCTTCATTCACAAAATTCAATATCATCTCAATATTTCAATTTCTATGTTTGTTTTTATAAAATATAATTAAGGAAATGTTCTTAGTTAAAACATGATTTATAATCATGGCTAAGCAGGCAATAAGATCCATGCAAAATTCAGGGTTTCAGTGCTCTCCTGAACGCATTTACTCTTATTCTTTAGAAGCTTGCTTCAGTGAAATGCATATGTATACTTTCTGATCATGTCATCACAAAACTTGCAGAAAGATGCATGGAGTGAGGAAGAAGATGAGATTCTGATCAAAGCCCATAAAGAAATAGGGAACAAATGGTCTGAAATAGCTAAGAGATTGCCTGGAAGAACTGAGAACACCATAAAAAATCACTGGAATGCAACCAAGAGAAGGCAATACTCAAAGCGCAAAGGCAAGGACGACCAGAACCCTAAAAGCACCAACTTACAGAGCTACATCAAGACTGTGATTTCATCTTCATCCAAAGAGGAAGAAGCAATGAAACCCATCTCTCAGAACCAGAAGGAGAGCTCAATTCCCTCAGTAGCAAACTTGTTTAGTGGAGACAACTATGGCTTTGTGCAACCCATTGATGAAATAGCTTACGGTTCTGTGATTGATCATGACGAGAGCAGTTTGGAACTGGTTAGCCTGATGAAGGGTCCTCAGGAGGTTAAGAAGGAGATGGATTTGCTAGAGATGATTATCCATGGAAGTTATAACCATGGCAGAGACAGATCTTGAAGACAATAGGCTTATGTAAGTAGGAGGAGCTTTTGTGTCGTCTTTTGTTGTCTGTGTTGTGCATGGTTGTTAGACTGGTCATATCCCAACTTTCAGGGGAATGGAAAGTTGTCAGTTAACTTTCAAACATCTCATTCTCAGGTATGTAACCTAGTATCGTAGGTTGTATATTAAACTGAAAAGTAGGTAGATCCTCCCACATTCTCAAGCACATCCATCGGACAGAAGGAGGGCTGATCTCCTGTCCATTTTCTCCTGTCCTACTCTGTCCATTTTGCATCTGAGTCATCCACTCATATGGGACCCCACATGAGTGGATGACTCAGATACAAAGTGGACAGGATAGGACAGGGAAAAATGGACAGGAGATTTGAGGGGCGGACGAGGGTTGATCTCCTGTCTATTTTCTCCTGTCCTACTCTGTCCACTTTGCATCTGAGCCATCCATTCATGTGGAATCCCACATGAGTGGATGGCTCAGATACAAAGTGGACAAAATAGGACA